>JABFEA020000039.1:13604377-13620429 GCA_019775915.2 Cyphomyrus plagiostoma | reverse complement strand
AGGTCAAACTGGTTTGTTCGACTTTCAAGAAATTCGAGTTCTAGTGAGTTCGAGAACCGAGGTACCACTGTATATAGTTTCTGTTTCCATATATAGATGTGCACACTATATAAAATCAATATGGTAGAAAAACGAATAAGAAAAAAATCATTGATTATTTCGAGTACATGGTACGGGAGAGCGGGCCCCATACCTGCCCGGTTCATGGCGGGTCGTGCCCCCTTCAGGGCACACAGGCGCTTCCCCCCAAAGGGCACGTACTGCTGGCTGAGGGGGAGACTCTCTGTCTTTAGCAGCTGTCTGCGCTGTTTGTCCCGCAGCACCGAGTGCACCATCTTCAGCAGATCCTTCTTGCTCTCCGGGGACCTGGGAAGGCACCGTGTCATGCAGGATTGGTTTTTATTGGACACAATAACAAATTACTGGGATTTCTCTGAATCACATCTATCAGCTTTTGCCATCTAGCTATCAGTAGCCTATCTGATACTGGAGGCTCTATGTGAAATCTGATTCATATGGTACTTTAATGCACCAGTAATTTCTCTATAACAGGGGTGTATACAGAGGTGGGGCCACAGGTGCACTGGCCCCAGCTAAAAGCTAATTGGCCCTCTCCCATGTCACTCACTGATTCAAAACATATTATTGGTTGACGCCTCTATATGAATTATGGCCCCTCTTATTATGGCCCACCTTAACAAATCCTATAATCACCCCTGTCTTTAAACACACATAGCATGCAAAAACTACAGGGAACTTGTGGGGACAGGTGATTTCCAACCGGCAGCAGAGCTGGAAGGTTTTCTCAGGCCTCCCTTCGGATTCAGACTTCACGTGGACGATCTCACACACTGCCGTGCCCTCGCCATCTGCAAAGAGACAATACCATAAGCATTACCTTAACTTAATGCGCAGAACCAGAGTTCTATCAGTTCCATTTAGGAAATGTTAAATTAACTAAATGTACCTTTACACTAACGGTGATGGAGACCTGTGGTCAAAGCACTGGCATGTGATTTATTTCTGGATGATCACTGAGGGATATTATCCTGCATCCTTTATGATAACTGGTGAGAAAATAGCATGTAACCCCATGACCACAAGCACAGGAGCAGTGGGTATCATACTTGCTAGGGACCGGATCTGAAGGGCATCTGTGGGGATCATGTGACGATAACGGAAGTGGTCCTTCTCGTCAGGGGTGGAGCCTCGGTGCGCCCCACCCTATTGAGGGAAGAGGAGACAGCCAATGGCCATGTGTCAAAGGCACGCCTTCCCACAGTGCATTAGAAACACCTTTGAGGTGTTATGGTATATATTACTGAGTAGCAGAATTGGGTAGATGATGACACATGGTAGAAAGAGGGCGGTGCTAAAATGGACTACCCATTACCTACTGCCCCAGTTGTGGAACAAAACCAGCACTTTCATGATGCTTCCTGTAGGCCGGTGCCCTACTTTTATGGAGCTGTGCTGTACTGCTCCACTACATGGATCCCTTTATGGGGTTAGTGCACATACAAAACAAGAGGGCTACACATACGATTTTTGGTAGAAGGGCTACACTTACGATTTTTTTCTTCGGCTTAGAGCAGTCCTTGTGTACAAACACAACGGCGGTTCTGAAGACTGAAAAGGGAGAGAGAAAAAAAAGAGACAAAGCTATAGCGAATGGACCGAGGCCAAAGTGTGGAGCGACACCCCAGGCTCTTCTAAGTGATTTCTGAAGCTCTGTGCCTTTTTAGTTTTCTGAGGTTGTGTTTTAAAGAAACATTTCCTTACACATTAACTGACACGAGGAAGGTTGAAAAGCGTCTCCGGCTGAAACCAGCACATCACACACAGACCCCCTTTATCAGCACCAAGCCAAGGCTGCGCAAACTATACGTAGCTAATTTAACATTAATGGTTGTCTTAGTGACAAAGCCTTGTGCATTAGCAGGACAGGAGCTGAGCTTTTACCAAGAGACCACGACATAAAAGGCTAATAGAAACAATTATATGCAGTGACCTCAAAGCAATGCAGCCTGTGAGTGCTTTTTTATGCAAACACACCAAACGTGGACAATTCTGGGTCTTTCTTCCACTTTCCCAGGGAAGCTGGAGGGTTAATCCAGGCCACGGTGGTGTGGAGCAGCAAGTCACCCATGGACAGGTCAGCCACCTACAGAGGCACAAAGTGACTTTGAGGGGGAGGCGAGCACATGGAGGCCAGTGTGTTTGGGTACAGTTGCTATAGGATCAGGGTTAGGGCCCACAGAGTGTATCACCACCTGCAGGCAGAAGGGGGAACTGCACAGCTAGTGTGGCGTGTGTTTCTCAATATTCAATGAGAGGCTAAACCATCCCAGAACACTCATAACTTCATGATAAAGTTGAGATGAGATATTTAACATAATATCTATGTAACTATCACAAAGTGCAATAAAGATAAAGTCTTAGTATCTGTACATGGGTGGAAGAGGCAAGGAAAATGTAAGGAAAAGCCAATGAGCTTCTGCCAGCTGAGACAGCGGCGTGGCCTCACCTCCTTCTTGTCAGCAGCCTGGTCAGTGATGAGCTGGTCGAACACGGCCCCGTACTCCTCGTGGATCTTCTGCATCTCGTTTATGTGGCTGGCCACCTTGTTCATGGCCTTCATGGCCACTGCGAAAAAGCAAATATCCACAAATTCATTCTCAATCACCACAGCCCGTCCCCAACACATGTTACAAATCTAACATGGCAGGTGCAGGTGCCGTGTATATGTATCCATAGCAACACACACGTCTGCCATGTTGAGAGGATATCGATTTTTTTCTCTATCAAATGCAAGGACAGCCAAGAACACATTCATATTCATCAGTACAAACAAACGTAAACAAACGTAAAGTGCGGGGCACAACAGAGCATGGTGTTAAAAGAAGCCCAAACAAACAGAGAGGTTCTGCTCGCACACACGTCCCCAAACATGCGTTGGTCCCACCAGCCCACCGTCCAGATGGTAGTGCTCCTCGCTGTCTGGGTCGGTCAGGGAGTAGAGCTCCTTCAGGAGAAGTGGGTATTTGAGTACTCGCTGGATGGGCTTGATGAGATACGATTCCAGGGTGGATGAGTGCTGCTGCTTGGGGTTCCGGGCGTCCAGAAAAGCCTTGAAATCTGGGTCTGTCTTTGCTGGGGGGACATAGACAGGAAAATGGTCATCTGGCATCTCTCTATTACACTGGGCTGAGCAATAGCTTGCTGGAGCTTTACTTGCACAAAAGTGTTCAGAGGGCAGAACAAAAAAATGATTCATTAGAGAGTTGACAAATTTGATTGTAGAAAGTGGGTCCAAGTAACGTGAGGAGGCGAACCAAGGCATTGATGTTCATATGAAATATTAAGGGCACATACTCTGTAGCAGGGAAATGATACACAAGTTACCTTTGACCAGGACCTTGGGGACCTTTGTGTGGCTGGCGCAGAAGGCGCTATAAATCTTGAAGCGGTCGGCGTAGTACAGGAATGAGCCGCCAAGCGAGAAAAGGACTTTCTGTAAACAGAAGGGAAGATGCTCACCTGCAGCTAAGGGAATCCTAAACAGTGTCCTGTTAAGCAAAGCGATTAGGAGGAGCATTTCAAAAATCGCCTCCCTTTCCAAAAAAAGACTTGCAAGTGTAGCCGACACTCCGTATGTCCTTTCCATGTCACACACAGTCCAATTGTCCAAGGGGACTCATTAGGAAAGCTGATATACCTTAAACTGGTCTACTCTCTCAAGCTTCTCCAGATCTGGGACCAGTTGTGTCCCATCTTCCAGGGTCTTCAGAAATTCTACTTGAAATTCCACCATCTCCACCAAGTTACCGAACAGCACGTCCAGCTGAAACGACATCAGAGGACTCAAAGTTGACCAGCCGATTTATGCTTTACCTACTTAACTTCAAAATGACAGATGACTCTCAAAGAGGCTGTTTCATACCTTTTTTTAAGCGTTACATGTCATATCTTGCCCGCCATGCTCACCTGACCCTGCCTCCTCCCTAGCGTGACCCTAACAAGTCATACCCGTTACTCGCCTGTCTTGTCTCTCATCCTTAACCCCCAGGTTAATCACTCCCAGCTGCCTCTCATTAGCTCCCTCATTATTCCAGTATATACATGTTTTGGGGAGCAGTCCTGTGCTCCCCAGTTCAGTCACTTATGGACCTTCCTGTTGCCTGTGTCCTTCCTAATTTCTAGTCCTTTAGATCACTTGTTTGTTTACCACCCCTGTTCATTTAGTTTAATAAAACCCTTTTCTGTTTTGCTAACATGCCTGTCCTTGAGTCCTTCATCCCTTAAGGCATGACACACCAAAGCCACAGTGCTACAAGCCTTACACACTTGTTTACTCCCACCCAGCCAGTGCAATACGACACATCCAGCTGAAATAATATGCAAAATGATCGATGTGTAAACTCCTGACTGCTGCAGTCCATCCCAAAGGTTCATTAAAGGTGCCCTTTCCCAAACCTGGTCCACAATGTAAACTACTTTTCATTCCAGCTCAGCTCTTAATTCGGTTTTAATAACTAAATGCAGCAGAAAAAAATCAAAGAACACGATAGGATGCACTACTTAAGGACTTCCATCCTTCTTTCATGAGGATGTATCCAGGACAGGGTGACAGTGTGCCTGGGATCCATCTCAGGAGGCCCAGCCAGGTATGCCCTAAACAAGAACTCCAGCAAGGGACACCCCAAACAGGAAGCCCAGCCAGGGGCACCCGGAAAAGGAAACCCAGCCATGGATAACCCAAACTGGAAGCCCAGCCAGGGATACCCGGAAAATGAAACCCAGCCAAAGATAACCCAAACAGGAAGTCCAGCCAGGGATGCCCCAAACAGGAAGCCCAGACAGGGATGCCCCGAAGAGAAGGCCCAGCCAGGGATGCCATGAACAGAAGGCCCAGCCAGGGATGCCCCGAACAGAAGGCCCAGCCAAGGATGCCCCGAAGAGAAGGCCCAGCCAGGGATGCCCCGAAGAGAAGGCCCAGCCAGGGATGCCATGAACAGAAGGCCCAACCAGGGGTGCCCCGAAGAGAAGGCCCAGTCAGGGATGCCATGAACAGGAAGCCCAGCCAGAGATGCCTCAAACAGGAAGCCCAGTCAAGGACGCCATAAACACAAAGCTAGCCCCAAAGGATGCAAACTCACAAAGTACACCATACTTCTATGCATTGTTCTAAAATATTTGTTATATTTCTATAAAAATGTGATGATAAAAAGTTCCCTTTGTCCGGTCATTCGTAAACCTTAAACAAAGCAGTATTTACAAACTCATCAGACCTTTAATTTGTTAAACAAGCAATCATTGATGGAATAGAAAATCATGAATAACACACTACAGGAGATATTTAGAAGCACCTAATCATTCATTCAGCCGTGTGATGGCCTGGGGTCCCATCCATGTCCTCTGTCTTGCATCCTGTACTCTCTGAGATGGAGTGCAGGCTCAGGGCAGCCCTGTCCTGGATAAGTGTTTATGGAAGATGGATGGACGAACAATAATTAATTCACTATTACAATTCCTGCTAACAGCCATCTGGCCCTGATGACTTAATAGCTCAGCTGGGCACCATGTTCCACATGCTATGGGGGAGGGAGATGCTGTCTTAAGTCTTGGGGATGGTGATGCTGATGTACCTCGTCTTGTGTCAGGAACTTCTCCTGCTGCAGTGGTGTCAGATACTTCTCAATAAGGCAGTTGAGATCCTGGAAAAATAAATACGCATCATAATTAAGGGAGACACCGCAACAGGTGCCCCGGCTGATGATCTGAACTGTTTTTTAATTGACTTCATAGCTTCTCCAACACTTCTTAGAGTCAGTTTTCCCACTAATACAGCTGGACATTTCATTCAAGCATTCGGTTGTCTCATTCGGCCGGTGACCTTCAGCCCATGAGCCTGTGCCCTCCTGCACTGCGCTACCTGTTCGGGTGTCAGCAGGCTGAAGCCGGCCTTCTCTATCTTTTGTGTCTGTTCCTTACAATAGAGAGCTACTAATAATAACATCTGCAGAGCTGTAACAGAATCCTTGTGATGTTTCACTTATCGCTAAGCCTGGGAGACGCTGCGACAGATTTAGCACTCAACACAAAAAAACTGTTTAAATGATAAAGTGTGTCCTTTAACAGTGCTGTGATTCTGGGTTTTTTTTTAAGCGTCTGATTTATTGCTGGGACAAGCAAACACGTCCGGATTATAGAACTCAAAGGACAGAGGCTTAATGTGACATTCCTGATAATTAGTCAAATAAGGCAACCTTCATGTTCTACTAGGAACTCTGGAGTCACCTTCTGAAAGCGGACAGTGACGGGTGATGTGGAAAGGTGGTGGTTCTCACGGGAACGCTCAGTACTCACTCTGACGTAGGTACGCTCCGTCTCCACCAGCTCGCAAACGACCTTGCGAAGTTTGTCGGCGTCGGACAGCTGGCGCGGGGTGGCCGATGGCGGAAGGGGGGAATCCGGGCTGGGTGAGGACGAGCCCTCCGAGGGGTTCATGTCATGGAGGCTGCGGCAGAACGCCGCGACCTGCTCTGTGCTCTGGAGGGGAAGGGCAGAGGTGTGAAGAGAGGGAGTGAGAGCGAGAACAACAGGGTGAGAAAGAAGAAAAACGACAGAGAGAGACCCCGAAGGTGAAGGTGAGCCCAGTTGCTCCTCGCTGCCTGCAGAGCCGGGACTGAAATCCAAAGTGGCTAAATGGGCACGGAATGATGTGCTTACATAAGCCGGCTCTCCCGTCCGTCACGCTAGCAGGAGCCCTCGTCACTTTCGTCCGCTGCTCCTCACTGGATGCTGGTGCCGGCTCCATCCTGACAGCCTGCTACCGAGGGTATCTATGCGGTGGGATCCCTAACAGTCAGCCTGGCTTCAGCGTTCTATTTTCACCGCCTGTAATAACCGCCTCCATCTGCTTCTCCTCCTCCCCCACTCCGCTTTATTTCTGTCCCTGCTCCTGGCTGGCTGGCTTGCCGGCCCCTGGGCCGCCCATCGATCGTCTCCCGCACTCAGCCAAAAATAAAGGATATTCTACTTGCAGGCGTGGATGTTAGAAGAATGAGAGACCAGCTCCACCGTTTAGTAGAAACCTGGACAAATTCTGGTCTCTCTTTAGCCCTTTGGAGTAACACGAAGTGGCATGTTTTCAAAGGGGGGAGGGTAAAACACATCCACACAAAGCCAGACAGCATGTAGGTACACAGAATGTACTGGAGTTTCATTGCAGCTATTTCGCAACTTTCTTCTCGTATTTGATTAAAATTTTCAGTTCACACTTATTCCTTTGCTATTCCTCATTTGGTGCTCAAACCCCAATTTTATACGAACCAGTGAATGGCCTCATCACCTAAATTTGCCACACCTACCACACCCATGTCCCCATGAAAAAACAAATATCAGCAGTAGACCCACAATTCACTGGGTACATGGGCCTAATTAGTGTAAGAAAGATACAAACTTGGGAACATCAAGGTGCTTTACTATGGCCACTTAGAGGTGATGTTATCCATAAAGACTAAAATGTTCACCTACCAAAAAAGGTTAAAATCATTGTGCCAGGAGAGGACATACACAGATCAGAAAGTTAGTTCCTACTAATTTCTCCTGAGAGTGTCAGGCGTCATCTGGGATATAAATTATGATTTCCTCACCTGCAGCATGGACATGCAAGCTTGTTATTACTCTTAAGATCACTGTGAGGAAGGCAGTGAGTGACCTGCCTTCAGAATTTCCTGAATTGAATGGAAAATCTGCAGGTATTTTGAGGTACCGAAAGACTTCAGTTTTCTCCTGAAAATCAAACGTCAAATCTAAGACAAATAAAGCAAAAAGACTGATGAAGTCATTTTTGCTCTTGCTTAAGATGTAAGGATGATAGTGTGACTTTTCTTTTGTTCCTTTTAGACACTGAACATGACACCCAAAAAATACATTTTATGTTAAAAGGAGTCTTCTGCTACAGCCTGAGGGTGATGCAAAGAAACAGGATCTACATGAAGAACACACTACAGGAAACTACAACATCCTGCTATAAGGTCACTCCCTTTTTCTGTAGCACTCTTTATTTTTGATCTGTAGTTTACAGTCAAAACAACCCTGCTCTTTCAAATGGAAGGTTTTTAATTCTGTACAGTGATGTGCATTTAATGTCCCCATAGACCAGGAAATATCACTTTATTTCAGATTGCGCCACTTCAAAGGTCAGAATAGCTGGTAATGCTTTTTTCCTTGAAACAACACTCAGGCAGACAAGACAGGAAAGAGAAGAAAGAAACCTAGAAACTGTCTGGCAGATGTTTTCTCCAGGTGTCATTCAAAAAGAACTGAATACTGAATAATTATCATTTTCTCACTCATATTCCTATGAATTACAGTATGTGGAATATAGTCAATAGCATTTCTAGCGATTTCTGTGCAGAAATCACAAAGGATTAGACAAAGCACGAGTAAAAAATAACTGGCAAAATATTCAGAAATAAATTAAAATAAATACTGAAATTCAAAACTGCACTACAAATGTTAACCCACTAGAGTGACATGTGCAGGCAAAACCTTCGTGATGAAGGGAAACCACTCTACCTCACCTCCAAAGACTGGAATATCAGTGGTGGATCGGCAGACTGGATCCTACTTTCACCACATGAGATCTGTGGCCAAATTTTCATGTTTGTTGCACTTACAGGCCGGAAAGCCATCAGGTATCACTTAGTGCCAGATTACCTTCCACTGAGCTCCGTCTAACATGCATCTCGGGACTAATTTGGAACTCGGCCAGTTGAGACTGCTCGTATTTGCATGTCGGGACAAAGCTTCGTTCTCACACCATCAATTACACTGTGAAATGTGGTTCCTCCTCTGGGTGCAACAAAAAAAAGTGCACGGTTATGAAGGTGAGGCAGCCTCCATGCCGGGAGCTGCCAAAGTGGGTCGACACGTGCAGAGATAATGTCCTTTCTCACTAGGGGGGGTTCCTACGACTACAGAGGGCGGAAGGGGGAAAGCTGCCAGCCCCCGCCGCACCATTTGATATGCAGCCGCATTAGATGCACAAATTCATCAGATACACATGGGCAAGCATATTAATTACATGGGAGCAGCATGTCAAATTCAGAAAGCAGCAGATGAAGTGCATGAGGATGATCACACTGAATAGCCCCGGCATAATCACATAAAGAACACAGAGAGGAGTGCATGAACATCAGGGTAATCACGTCAAAAGCACAGTGACCGGCGTACAAAACAACAGAGATGAACATCTTTTTCTTCCTCAGGGTTAATTACAACATAGATTGGGTTGAACATGTCACACATGCAAGGACCAGCGAGTCACATATATGGAGAAGAGCACATAGAATATGCAGTGATGATCATATCAAACACACAGATGTAAGCATGTAGAAGCATGAGGATCAGCCTGTAAAACATGCAGAGATCAATATGTCAGAAACACGGACACACGAGTACAGTGTGCCAACAAATATGGATGGACAAATACAGGGAATAAAAACATCTAGTCTAAGATGGAGGACAGATGAAGCAGATGGGAAGGGGCACTACAGATGACAAGAACGCCATGTTCAAGGGGCTCAAAGATACGGGTGAGGTGAGAGCAGAGGGTCAGATATGTTTATATAAACCCAGAATAAGCACCAGAGACAGGTGCCTGTGGTACTGGGGAAGGTGTGAGCCCAGCATTGATCCAGGGTGCAGTTTCTGTTAGAAGAACGACCAACACACCTGCAGAGCCTCCCAAAGCTAATCAGCAGCCCAGCAAGGGTGCGGGGGGGGGGATACAGCAGAGTCTTCAGCAGGCATCCAGCAAGAAAATCATCGAGCAGGTTACATGTGGTTAGAGTGAAGCAGCTGACAGCCCAAGTATGAAGGTGAGTCAAACCTTGGGAGAGGAATCCCAGGCAAACCTCCCACGACCAAACCAGCAAAGGGGTCCAGAAATATGAGGGAATCAATCTGGTGGCTCTCAGTTTAGACCCGCTCAGCAAAGTTACATGACACCCCATCCAGTTTCAGTATTATTATGCAGAATGTGACACATGACACCTGGAGAAACACAGCAGAGCACATAACCCCTTACCCCCCCCCAACACACTGCTTTCTGCAGTATAGAAAAGAAACATCAGTAACGCTTTACATTAACTGTGCCTTCATAATGCATTCCTTATGCATTCATAGAACATTCAGTGCACATTCATATTGCATTCATAATAACAAACATGATATAATAACAAACATTAAATTTATATAATCATATAAGGTTTCTTATTAATATTATATGATATTTATGATGTTAAGGTATACTCACTTGCTGCTTATGAATGTTCTATGAATGCATTATGATGGTGCACTGAATGTTCCACGAATGCATGATTAAGGCAATAAGATGGTGCCGTAATGTAAAGTGTTACCGAAACCTCTTTTAAAGACCTTTTAAAACAAGGACAGTCAGGATAACGAAAGATCTGTTCCGCTTCTCCATAATGTGCCCCTCTTCCCAATATAAACACACAAAGCAAAAGGCAGTGTTAGGTGCGTGAAGAGTTATGTAATCCTGCTCTGATCTCCAATGGAGAGCTTCCTGGCGGATTTTCTACATGTGAAACACCTGCTCTTCTCCTCTCTGTGCGCAGATTCATTTTCTAAAAAATGCCCTCAACAGACAGCAGAAGAGAGTCCAAACAACTGTGCACTGGAACCTGTGCGATTGGTCCATCACAATGAGGCAAAAGTGATCAAATACAATCATTTATAATCTACTTACCACATCTAATGTTATTTGATAATTTAATCAATATAACAACTATTTAATAAATTTATAAAATACAAGAAGCTGAAAGTCCCGAGTGAGGTTAAAAATGAAAAGCTTGACAATTTGAAAGGTTGCTAGCTTTTAGTTTCATTTAATGCAAGATCTAAACAGATCAAAAGTACAACACCCTAAATTTCAAGTCAAATTTTCTCTATCCCAGTTCCAGCCACACAAACAGAGAAGATGTTTTGACGGCACTTACAAGCACCACAGCTCCTGAATCTCCCCTCACTGGGTTCTCGATTCCAGCCCCACCCACCACCCTGCTGCCCTCCAAACCTCACACCGGACCTCCTGTATGTACAGGTCCCCTGTCCCCCCCCGTCCTGACTCTGCATCCTCTGGAGAGTCCAGGGAAGCGACAGCTTCCCCTAAGAAGCTGAGCTCAGGGTGCAAGACCAAAAGGGGGTGGGCCAGGTGGCCCCTGGGGGCCCCAGCCCGTCACCTTGAGGATGCCCGGCCGGAGGTCGGCGCCCTCACCAGGTGCAGCATGTCATAGATGGAGTCCGACGAGCGCTTGGCGTGGCGGCTCCTCCTTAGTGCCGCCATGGCCGCAATCAGGCACCAACCCGCCTCCTCTCACCCGCTACACCGCCGTCGGAACCCGCCACATGCTTCCACTCAGGTCCTGCCTCAACAGCGGCTCTGGTTCCCTGTTCTCCTTTCGTCAGTTTCTCCCCAGGAGACCCCGTCTAAGCCCGTCTGTATCCGGCGGCACCGCAAACAGGGAGCGAGAAACGCCGCTGCCACGAGGAGGAGACGCGCGGAGGGCGAACAGGAGAGGGGAGGGGGCTGCCTCCTCTCCCCGGCTGCCGGCGAGCAGGACTGGCTGGCAAGGCACTCCGCAGTGCAATTTAAATGCAGCAGGTTGGCGGGGGGGGGTGCGGGCTGCAGAAGAGAGGAACATTAGGAGAATGGGATAGATGCAGGAGGAATTCAGGGTAAAAAGGGAGAAACAGGAGCAGAGTAGATGCTACACGGGGGCAGCCGTGACATTTAAGTGGGTGGCTGTCCATCAACACACACACTGCTACCCCACTGCCCTTGTCATTACGAAGAAGCTGTGTCAGAATATTAGAATTACCCGAGCCATGGCTGAGAGATTAAGAATAACCCGCAGGCCCCCATAGAGCCTGGGGGGGGGACATGCCTCACCATAAACATTCAATTTCCTGCCCCCTCATGCCCTGCTCTGCCAGACCAGAAAAAACACCCACTGGTTATACGCACCAAATTGCTCAAATAAATGAAATGTATGTGTTATACAATGGGACATTTATTATAACTACTTTGTTATAATTATTTCGTTTTCATTACACAACAGATAATTAGGAATGATTTTCAGATAATTAGTCCTCCCTTCATTCCCTTAAAATCTTGTCCCTATCCATCAGAACAATTCAATATCAAAGGCTTAATTTGCAATTTTTTTCTATCTACACTATAAACAAAGAGATGAAAGAAGGCAGGCTGATTAGAGGGCACCTGTGAAGTATATTCACTAGACTGAGGATGTCCCACACACCCAGGAAGTTAACAGCATATAAAACACTTGGGAAAGGTTGTAAAAATGATGGCTCGACATTATAGTAACTGGCTCCAAACGTCAAGCGAGTGTGGTGGCGGGGGTAGCCTGGCTGGACCGGCTTTACAGCACAAACAGAATGACTCACTGAGAAGAATCAGAACTACAAACATACAGTAACAGCGAGGAAAACACAAAAGAAATCGGTGCTACTGAAAATAACTGGCCAAAAATGCCAAGATGAGCATGAGAATCAATCAATGGATCACAAACCGGTAAAAGACGCATGAACACAGGCTGACTGAGAGCAGACAGAGGGGAAAGAACTAATAACAGAGGAAAAAATGCTAAACGCAGCATCTATGTTGTATTTGTAATGAAAAGGGGAATATGCATAATGTGCCTGCAGTCATGCCGTCATTTTCATGAGCCTGTAAAACCGCTACATATGGACTAAATGTACAAACCTCACATGTTACTCCATAAACTCTTTAAGGTCATTCCTACCTTCTGCCATAACCCTACAACAGGGTTTCTCACCGGTCCTCAGGGACCTCAGACGGTTCACGTTTTTCGCTTAGCTTTGGACTATTTGGCGGGGAGCTGAGAGGAAGTGAAAACGTGGACCTTCTGGGAGGGCCGGGTTGAGAAACACCACTCTACAAAAAGTCACCCTATGGTGGGGGGCAGGACCACAATGGACCAGAACTGCTTAGGCATAGCCATGCATTCACTGTACTGCACCCACACTTTCCCCGACATTCCTTACACTGTAACTATTTATAGTTGCCTATCATTTATTTTTATTGTTTATGAATGTTTGAAAGTTTTGAAACTGTGTGTATTTTGTCACTGTCATTTTACTGTGGATCAATAAATCAATCTATCTAAAACGCATTCAGCTTGCGATGGGAAATTAACCATTATGGGTATGCAAAGACAGGCCTCAAACAGTTTGCAGTTTAAAATTCTGGGTTCTGGGTTCGGATTAGTTGGCCTGCCTATACAAGATGGATGACAGGAACGTAAGCTCCTTAAGACTGTATGTAACTATTTGGTTTGCTATTCAGCATTAATTAGAATCATGGAGTATATCACTCACACACACACACACACACACACACACACACACACACACACACACACACACCAGCTTTAGCAGGGACAGTATCGACCTGCCACAGCCTGGCTCCTGGCTACTAACTTACTGAGTGTGTGAAACACTGAACTCACTCTGTTCATGATGTCTGCTGGTTTATTCCGCCGGGTTGCTGACTTTGGCCACCAGGGATGGAAATTCATTATCAAAATAGGAGCTGTGAGCATTTTCATAGCAGGTTTTTTTTTCCTGTGGAAATCTCTCAGACTCTTCCGGCTCTCAGGCTGATCAAACGTTTCGCAGAAGGCTCTGGCTCAGTGTCAGCCGCGCCGAGCCTCTTGGCAGTGCGACTCCAGTTAGAAGGACTGGACCTGGGGCCGGGATCGTGGGGGGCATGGCAGCCCTGTCCCTGCCAGGGACGACGTGACTCCAGGAAGCCCGGCAACACACAGGCCACCACGGGGGTCCCTCCCTCTGTCTCTCTCACCACTTCAGTCCCAAATACTGAGGAATCTGTCATCGGCCCCACTTGTGCTGACATTTGCTGTAGTGCAAAGTGTTCCTGCATTATTTATCACTTCAAACTTTAAGAAAAAGAATCAAGGTGCCACATACTGGCCAAGCCGGCATTTCAGACTTGAAACTTCTTCGGTTGGAGCACAGTTAACATGCTTCACACTAATAAAAGAACAGGCCCTTCGAACGTTTCTAATCATCTCAAGCAACCCTGCAATTTAGAAGCGAGAATATTTAAATGAGCCGCCTGTCATCTGTCCATCTCCGGTCCATTTATCTTCAGCAGACTCACGAGCATCTAAACAAACATCCTTCCTTTGCCATCACTTCCATTAACATCAAACACGTGCCACACTGGCATTCACAGCTGTCTGTCCACAAGATTCCTGTAGCCAGGACATCCCAGAACATACAAAAAATAAGTCCATTTCTGAGTGCCTGGAACTGTGACGCTTCCCCCCTGACAGTCATTGAGAAATGGGTCACAGTCAAACTGGGGTGGCTGCAGACTCCTACAAGCATAAACAGAACAGTGGGATAAATGATGCAAACACAAGGATCCATGTTGGTGAGCTGGAAGAATGACCCAGAGGCAAAGTGGAGGGAAGATTATTTGTTTTTAAAAAATTTAAAAAAAACTGCAAACACAGGGAACAAGGAGACAACACAGAGCTCCTTAATGGAGCTGGTCTATGCTGAAACATCTTAACCACCTCACAAGTCAACCTCCCTGGTCTCTTTGGCCCCTGGTGAACCTGGGCTTAGCTTCCATGAGTCCACGTTCACCACCCAGAGCAGATCCTCACAATAAGTTCATCAAATACAGGTCAGTGCTGTCCCACAGGAAACGCCCACCAGATGTGCTGATTGTGATTGCTCTCATCTCACCCCATCCAGGGTGTCCCCAGCCTCACGTTTCCTTGGACAGGCTCCAGGGTCACCAGGAGCCTGAACTGGATAAGCTTTTTGATGAATGAATGGATGGATGGATGGATGGAAACCTTGGATTAATAACTGTCCTGAGAGTTTTGCTTTGAACTGACTGAAAATTGAGTTTTAAACAGTCCAATCTGTTTTTTTTTCAGCCTCTGGTCCTAATTAATTACTTTTAATTTAGCTGTTAGATTGCACTGCTGTATATGTGATAGTTATAAGCAAATGTCACTTAAAAATGTTATGAGTTCATATGTGTCCCTGAAGCAAAATAAATTAGTGCAAATTAGTTCAAAATTTAATTAAGATAAATCAAGTATTGAACTCACTTCTATGGTTCTGGGAACCTATAATTTATTTAATTAGTGTGTTGAACATAATGAAACTTAGCATGAAAGCCTTTCTACAGGATGGAAATAATTATTAAGTCAGACAAAGGCATCAAGGGTAATTCTAATGAGGATTCATCTACAGGAACACCCCTCTGTAACGTCCAGCAAACGGACAGGAATGTCAAGATATGTCGAACCATGGCAAACATATTTAGCTTAACCATGGAAACATAGCGAACCACAAAGGTATCATTAACATTTACCTTCAGACCTTCCACCAGATGACTGAAGCTCTCAGTATCACCATGGATGCAATCAGGAGGACGCTCCAAATCTCCAAATACCCCATTGTCCAGGATGTCTTCTGCAAAAAGGGGTAGAGAGACAAACGATGCTCATGAGTCATCAATAAATATTTCCTTCGTGAAGTATAACAGTGACTTTTAGAAAACTGAAAAATGCAGGAGTGCTACACATGAAGCTATGCTGCTTGACAAATTTTTCTAACAACCAGTTTTTGTGGCAGTACAATTTTAAATATTTAATATAGACCAGCTACAAAATATTTGTTCTTTGAAACACTTCCAACATAATACATTACTATACGTCCTCATTAAAAATATGCCTTTCCTTTGTAAGTTTGTTGTATTCCAAGCTGTAAAGTTAAACAAAATATCCATCCATTCATCCATTGTCCAAACCGCTTATCCTATTGGGTCGCGGGGGGTCCGGAGCCTAACCCGGAAGCAACGGGCACAAGGCAGGGAACAACCCTGGATGGGGGGCCAGCCCATCGCAGGGCACACTCACACACCA
>JABFEA020000039.1:13571296-13581682 GCA_019775915.2 Cyphomyrus plagiostoma | reverse complement strand
CTTTCTTACTTTGTTTTCTGAACCCCCCGCACTTGTGCCCCATCGCAAACCAGGGCTGGGGGGGGTTAACGGGGCGCGGCTTGGGGTGGGAGGGGGCATGGCGGTCACAGCTGAGAGCCTAGAGGGTCCGGAGACCCACATCTATCCTCTACGGTGGTTCCCTGAAGCAGGCCCCCAGAGAGCAAGAGAGAGAACAGAAGTGTTTTTTTTTTGTTTTGTTTTAATTATTCCTGAGCCCCAGGGCCTCTGGGCTTTTATCTTTGCCTGCAGTATGCAGCTAAGTGAGAAACAACCTTTCCGCTTTCGGGATACATACCTATTAACACCGGGGCTTGTAGCATGGAAGTTTACCCCATTTCTGCTCTTCCCTCCCCCCGCCCTGTGCTGCACTCCCCACCAACCTGCTGAAGCTGCCTGCATTTCTACAACTATTCGGTTTGGGGAGATTCACTAAAAACTTGGTCGCGGTTGATGAATCTCTGCTTTAAAATCAGACCATAGGATTCTACTGTGTCTTTTTTCCCCTGTATACATCTGGTGTTTCCACTATAAATTCCATTTGTTGAGAATATAGACGAGTCATGGAGGACTCGTAAGCTTCACTGCTGGCTGCCCAGTTTGCCCAAACCTACAGTATGACCCACAATGCCAGAGAGGTCACTATGAAGTCAAGGATAAGACTTGCTCCCAGGCTGCTGGTTGACAAGGCCCTGTGCATTAAGGGATGATGGGCGTGGACTAGACACAATTAAACTTGGTCAGAACGTATCCCACAATGCACATGGATAAAGTGCTAAATGATGTTGTGACCATCAAAGCAAACAAATTGCTCAAAGAGTACTCTGTCACCTTGTCTTGGCAGCACTTTTTTAAAAGAGTAAGCTGAACAAATGATTTGTGGGCAAGCACTACTACGCTGCATGCCAAAAAACATATATTATTTAATACCTTATCCTTTTAGTGAGTAGGCTTTTTATAGAAGACTTTTTCCCATGATGTGTCCTTCTTCAAGTTTATACGAGCAGGGCCAGTACTAAGAGTCAAACCTAAAGCATTTTTACAGAAGTTCAGCCCCTTTGTATCTTCCTCTTGGCACAGTGCCAAGCACCGGCCCCAAGATGTCAGACGTCTAAAGCCAAGCTACTGTCACTTTGAATGCAGTGCAACCGCCATTACCCACAATGCCATGCGTGCGGCAAAATGCTGCAGTGAATGATTAAAACATGCTCCAAGAAAACATCTTCCTTGTCTCATGTGGATATCCCATCCTGGAGCATTTCTCCCAGAGCCATGCTGAGCACATCAGGTGGGGGGGGGGGACACCATTAGCCACCCCCCAGCAAAAAGAAGCAGATGTCTTACTCAGACGTTTGAGATGGCCATGGACAGCCCCTCCCTTCTGCGTCCTGCATGGTCATTAAAATATAGACAGAGGAAACGCTTCCAAAACGGACCTGGAGCAGAAGAGGACGTGACAAGAACCCTGCTCAGGGCCCCAAGCAGTGTGCCTGGATGTTATCACTACTGCTGTGACGTTGGTTGTTTTGCTGGAGCAATTCACGTTAACTTGTTTAAGGTTGTAGTGCGTTCCAACACCCAAATGCACTGGTCATCTTACGCATCACATGACCTGCCAACACAGTAGTGAGATGATGCATTTCATGATAAAGTGAAAGGTTACATTTCAGTCTGCATTTTTCAACCCTTAACTCATTTCCCCGTACATTGCGTCGAATGTGCTGTATAGGTAGCCAGTTATTAGGTCTACAACTCATGTAAATGTTCTCCAAAATAGACCTACTGCATTATTTGTATTATACATTTGCCTTAGACTGCAGGCCGATGGTTACAGGTTCACATCCCTGGAAGGCAGTAGGTAGTGTAGCTTTGATTTGTCAGAAAGTGCTTCATTCATTATGCAGCTGTATGAGAAGAGCAAAACACAAAAATAAAGGTAAATTGACTCAAAAATGGTAGTATAATAAGTGAAATTTGGAAATAGTGTAACAATGTTGAGAGCAGATTCCATCTTCACATAGTCCCCCAAGTATTCTCGATAACAAGGGACTCGTTTTCTTCTAAATGCATCATTTGTTTTCTTCTAAATGCATCAAGGCTCATCAGAACGATGGCAGTGCCAGCAGCGTCACAAGTCTGTACATGCCTGGAGCTCACACTCAGAAATGGGGGGGGCTCCATTCTCTCACCCAGGACGAGATCTAGACACTTTTGATAGAAAGCAGTAACCACCTGGAAATACATTCCATGTTTGATATTGAGGTTTTTCAAGTCTACATGTTACATGTTTTCTCCCATACCAGTTGCCTAACAGGGGTGTAGTGGCTTGATTGGCCAGGGCCCAACCCCATCCAGTCAAACTGCTTCCTTCACCAGAGCTGTGCTGCGATTGGTCACATTACCAGAGGGAAGACGAGAACTAGCAGCGCCAAAATTTAAAAAGAGGGCCCTCAGAAAACAGCGACAACTTTAATTAGATGAGTGGGGGACAGCGATGTGCCTCATGTCAGAGTATTTTCAAAAATGGAACTTGACTTCTTACCCCTTTCCTGCCATCTCACTGAGAAACAAGTAAACATGTCAGATTTCATATTTTAGCAAGGATAACAAGTGTGGGCTTTCAGATAACTTCTGAGTAGAATGACGACAGTCGTATCTGTTTACTCACTGTAAAGAAAAGAGAAAACAATGACATGAACCATATTGGGCATCTCTGCTGATGTCAGAAAGCATAGTGCTTACAGGAGATTAGATTCCTTGAGGTGTTGATGGAAGAACAGGGTTGCCTCCCGCCCGTCAGCACTTGTATAAACTGTAAATTAATTACAGCCCTTTCTCCATAAATGGCATAGGTGTTCTGGTGGGCAGGGCCTGCTTTCAGCCCAGCCGTTTTGTATGAGTATGAATTCAAAATGTTCAACTTCAGAATATCTGGCATTCCAGTCTCCGTTTTATACTTTCTGTCTCGTTTATCGCGTGATTAACAACAGCTTCTGTTCTTCCGTGGACAGACTTGGCTTTCCAGTAATAAAATAAGACTGTGCTTGCTTAGCCACATAGCTTTAACACATCTTGTAAAATGATAATGGTCCATTGCTGCAATTATGTAAGTAGGCTTTGCACAATATCTGTACCTCTTTGGACGTCTGTTTATCGATTCTGGAGAGGTGTTTCTTTCACGAGGAGAGATCTAACTAAAACCTTACTCAATAACCCCGGAGTGGGGGGCTTTGCAATGGAAATATAATCACCATGATGCCCATGGCAATGCGGGAGTGTGGAACACCACTGACCGCATGGTGGTGCGGGGGGGGCAGATAAACCGGCACGCCGTGGCTGAGTTACAACGTACCATGGAAACGCAGCCAATCGCATTCCTGACCTCTCTCTGACAGAAGGGGCGTGGTGGCCTGCTCACACCGAGCCCACGGACGTAACCTTACCTACGCAGATAGCGTCCCCCGGGGGTGTGCAGCTCAAATAGCAGATTTAAGACCCGGAAAGCTTAACCCCACTAGGTAAGTGCTTCTAGTAAATATGTCCATTCGGCTGTTAATATGACTAATAATAGATGAATAGGCCTGGTTGTGAGCGTAGCATGAGAGTTGCACTCACAAGGGCGGGGGTCCTCGCGGCACTGCTAGCCCCCCCTCTAAGATGCAGACATTCGAGGCAGTTCCCTGGGGTTTGGATTTAAGAGAATGGAGTTCATGAGCAAGAGCAGGGAGTCGACCAATACAGAAAAAAACAAGCCGTTAATTCCTTCCTTGTTTTTAGTCATTATTTTATCTTTTTATTCACTGCCATCTTGTTCTTCGGAAGGGCCCCAGTTACGTTACACCTACAGAACATTGCATTGTGAGGCACCATCCAGGGATCTGCGAGTCCTGAACTGAGAGAAACCACTTGACTTAAAGCTTCCCAAAGTCCGACAGGCACCCGGTTCAGCAAAACACATCCTCTGTTCTGGTTGCATCGGAAGTCAGAAGTCAGCCCACTTACCGGCTGACCAGGGGCAGCCATTTTTTTGGCAACAGTTCCTGTTAGAAAAATCTCCCGTTGTCACCCTTGTGTTAAATACTGAGCAGGGGGACCAGCTGGCCGGGGGGGGGGTGGGGGTGGGGGGTGCACATTGCAAAAAGGGCATGACCTTCGCCCAGCTGCTGCATCTAAATTGTGTAAACAATGAATAATAGGAAGGGTGTGCCTCCCCCCCCCCCAGCACACCCTTGGATACAGTGGAGGCCCGAAAATACGGGGAGCTGGGATCTAATGGGAGTGTTAGAGCATCTAATGGACAGAGAGGGTTCACTGGCCGGACATGCAAGGCTGCTCTTTGGAGGACGAGGCACAGTGAGAATGTGAAGATTTCACAATGCTGACGCTCAGCCTCAGGACTCCAACATCCACATGCCTGATTACAAGGTTCCTCTGCCTGTCACACCATTCTGTCCAAATTTAATTACAGACTGCATTATTGCCATGTTTATTACAGCCACCTGCCCACGCCCCCCCACCCCACCCCCCCAGAAATTTGAACCTGAAGGTCCAACTCCTTCACTACCGAATGCCAAAGTTAATCTTTGTAAGGCTGAGAATTTGCCATTAATACAATGTTCTTTTAGTGTTAGTTTCTTGTGGGTCTGGGAAGGTCTCTGAGCACAGGATAAGGAGGAGATTTGGGAGACGGTGCAGTGGAAATGCAGAGCCACACCTCACAACAATAGCATATTTAAGAGACTCACAGCAGATGCCCCAAACACGGAGCTGGGAACCACAAAGTGGAAGGTCCCTTCCGGGCCAGCAAACAGGAACATTGGGCAAAGTGATTCACATCTGAGTGCACTGGCTGATCTTACATAACATGCCGAAAGTGCCCACAGTGCACTGGTCAGGAAGACGCCCACTATAGACTACACATACTTATAAACCATCATCTTTCTGGCACGAAAGCCCCCTCCCCAGACAAAAGCATGTCCCCTGATATGGCAAATGACCCACTTTGTCCTGAAACGGTTTATCCTCATCCGACAGGCCATGAAAACAGCTTTTGTTTGAAAACTGAATTAATGTGGCCTACTCGCCTGCTAAGCTTGAGTCACAGCTGAATTTATTGCTCTGATTCGACATGGCTGCTTGTGGTCAGTGGCTGTCTGGATGGTTTGGGACTGTGTGTCCCTGTAATGTTTGGTACCCTGGGTGTATATACACAGCCAATCAGAGCAAAGAATATTAAAATGATGCCCTACAATTACCACTACAGTTGCACAATTATGAAATGAATATGAGCAGGATGGCTTTAGTAATGAGCTAACAAAGCTTGCGTCTATGGATACGTGTTTCCATTCTGGAAAGCTTGTTTGAGCAAAAGTACACCATGGCATAAGTATAAAATATCAAGACTTGGACACAGTGTGAATGCCTGTCTCCTTCCAGAGCGCATTTAAATTTTAATGTTACCATAGAAGTAAAACTGCCACCTCGGGGTTGCCAGAGTGTGGCTGTTGATCTCCATCCTCTCAACTGGTGCAGCAGGTCTAAAACACAGGTGACTGACCTGAACGTCTGGCACTCCTAGCACACCGTTTTAAAAATACCCAGATCCACATCATGTGATTTACCCATAATTCCACCATTCTCTCACAGCCAAATTATTGTTAAATATAAATGGGCTTTACTTACACTTGAATACAAACAACTGCCAGTCTCTATGCACTGCAGCGATTTACTCACTCATACAGTGTCTGACAGACCCCCCAGCTCCTTGCCCTGCCACCTCCTCAGATGTCCCTTCTCCCATTCATTAATCTCCTAGTGGAGACGCGAAGGCCAGACTAAAGCTGGGCTTCCTCTCCTGAGGAGCTTCCTGATCACAATGTTCAACAAAGGCCTTTAATTTCCCGGAACACAAACACAATGACAGGCTTCGCCGCGGTCCAGTCGCTCTGCAGAGACACACGTTCGGCCATCTCAAAGACCTGCCCTCCCCTTGTCTGTGTGCCTCTTGTGGAAATTCCTGCCCTGAAAGCTGACTCATGACAGTCCAGACACTTGGAAAACGTCAAAATCCTTCCTGACAGAAGAATGGATTGGCTCATATTGTCCTTCATCCTCACATAACAGGAATATAATTAGAGGAAGAGATTGTGACCGAACAGCAGTCCTACAACCCAGGGTTAACAAAACAGCCTCCACTTTGCAGACAGTCTGATAAAAAAAAAGTTTAAATTCCTCCCATAAATGACTGAGAAAAAGAGCAGAGCTTGGTGTTCCTCACTAACGCACAGACAGTGATTTCTACTCCCTCATCCTTGACTTTATCTGGGATATATGAGTCAGATAAATTGTAACTTTGGGGGATCAAGACACTGATGACATCACACTGCAGTGCAGCTAACATGCCTGTTTTATACCTGTCTATAATGTGTGTTTTCATATTCTCTTCTTGCAATTAAATACCCTACATGCTTTGCATGGGTATTTATACAGTAAAAATTCATGGATTTCTGACATACATTTGTGCGTGTTTTACAATACCCCCACCACCACATACGCACACATTTCTTGTATTAATAATAAAGCAATTATGCTTTTTGGTGCCAATACATATTTTTAATTCATTTTTTGCGTAGTCGGCAAAGATGAAAAACGCTTACGGGCCGGAAGAGGTGGCTTAAATAAGTAAAATATACAAAAAACACACTAAAACAGTAAATCACAAAAATAACGGAAGGGAATTCCGATGTACCCCATCTAAGCAGTTCATTTAGCCCCCACGATTCCCTTGCTGTCACCAGCTGCTTCTGCTTAAAAAAAAACTCAATTTCTGTCACATAAACACTGAAACAGCAAGATGCGGCTGACGGTGGGAGGATTTTCCAGGTACCCGTACTTATAAAGCGGACGCTTGACGTACCTCAAGCCAATTTCTCCACCAGGGCGAGACAGATGTTGCCTGCAACAGCAGTTTCTTGATAATACAACCGACTTCGTGGTGGCCCCGGCTACACGGGATGCACCCCCACCCACAAATAATTATAGGCTGAATTAGATTCGAAGCCGCAAACCAGAGCGTCTGCAGGAAGGCTGGAGCACCGCAAACGCTGATACAGCCTAAGGTGGTGCGCCACGCTACCCGAAAATTGGATTCGACCCCAGCCTGCAGCTCCTTGGTGCGGAGGTGGTGGGGGGTGAATGGTGGATGCATTCGTATCGCTACGTACACTCTGGTCCGGATGCTTTATCACTATACCGCTAAACCAACAAAGGAGTCACTTCTATACATATTTATATAATTTCTTATCAAAATATGGACTTGATACTCTGTAACGCAAAGCAAGCAAACTAAATAATTAGATTTCTCCTAAAAAGCAATACCTTGACCAGAGATAGTCAATGACAAAGCAGATTCGCCGTCACTGATATTGACTTGCATACCACACAATAGCTTTTAAAGTAAAAGGAAAGCGAGAGCACTTACGGTTAAGTCAGGAGTCAGAGATATTGTTTCACACCTTTGCCATACACTGTGTTCGTGTCGCTTTTGGGTTAAGTCCCGATCTCGGCTAGAAGCTGATCGAGAAGCATTGGAAACGGTATGTATGTAGTTGTTTACGAATGGTTGCAATAATATTATTAGAATTTAAACACCTATCACAGAAAAGTAAGACGTGAATGGATTACATATTTCATCTCTTTGAGGAGCCCTTGTATTAAATTAATAATACCATCTTGAAATGATTTCGCTTTGATAAACATTTCTGTCTTAACCAATTAAGAATCATCAGTTTGCCAGTTCCGGTAATAAGTAAGGCAACCATGCATGCAGCTCCTAGCTCCAGTAACATACACTAAAATACAGCAGCACATGAGTAATGACCGGCAAGAGTCGGAAACGGATCTGTTTATTTCGGATATTTTGTACACCCAGCAGCTTTGAGATTCGACACCCTGAACTTTTACACCCCATAATTTTAACACAATCTGGAAATTCCCACGCTTGGCTTCTCATCCTTTGCCCCGAAGCTGCGTGTTTATCCTGGTCGCTGGCATTGACCATGCTCCCCCGGCGAGACTTTTATAAGCTCCCTCCACGCCATCACCCCTTTGCTGGCTCCTCTAACAATGTGGTTCGGATGCTTTCTCGCTACTGCCAAACGCACTCCAGACACCGGCAAAGGACAAAACATGGACTTTATACACTCTAACCCAAAGCAAGCAAACACAATAATTAGATTTCTCATTCTATGACAAAGCAGAATCGTTTCATAAATATTAACTTTTATGCAAGGAAAAATAGCTTCTGCGGTAAAAAATAGAGAACACAGTTATTGTTAAGCCTGGGGGGACGACGACATAATAATTTATTAATAGAGTTTATGCGTGTTCTAGTTTTCTTAACACCTCCCTCGGGAGTGATGGTGCCATTTGCCACATGCAGAGTCACTCGCACACAGTGAGATGCACCATGCAAATAACAAAGACAAACCAAGAGCCTTACCTTATAACTAGCGCAGCAGTGCAATTACAACTTACAGGAAGCACTAAGAAATTTGGAAATGACCGTTCGGAATATTTCGCTCATTAAGAAATTGGATTTGTATATTTCCGACACCTGCTCCCCCATCTCTCGACAACTCCTGTATGCAAGGAAGATTCCAGGAGTATGGGGTGAGCTTGCTTATTTCTATCTCGCACTCTCCTCTCACCCGGCCCCCACCCCTGCTCTCTGTACCCACCTCTCCCAGACCAACAATAGACAGAGTTGCGCAGCATGTCCACGGCTTCCCTTTAAGTAGTGGGACCTCCCGTTTAGTTGCCCAATCGCCACCTCGTGGGACACATCGACTTCAGACACAGATTGCACCCACAAAAGAAACACAAATGCAGTTATTTATAACACCCACACACACAGACGAAACCGCATGCTGAAACCTTCGACATCACACCGTCAAGCTCAGACGTGCTTGGGATCCTCACACAGTCATAAGCAGCATGAACATTGACGTTTGCGCGCTGCGCTGTCAAAGGGACGCGGACATAGCGAGCCATTTACGAAGGCGATTCTTCGGATAATTATTTTCTGTCCACTACTTTTCTCTTCACTCTTATTTTCGAACTATTTAAGATTACCAGACGTCGTTTAATTTAAATATCGTGCCCCCTGAACCATCAATTAGGCTCCAGTGTGTCTTCCATTTATAATGAGTTTGCAGGAAGTTTTAACTTTACCCGTCTGTCTACCAACGACTTTTAAGCGCAGTGCCGTGCGCTTTCTTTCTTTCTTTCTCTTTCATTCATTCATTCAATATCCTACTTTGTTGGGCGTGAGGAGTTGTGATCTCAGGCCAGGTGAATGACATATGCCAGTCATTTTTCAGAATTTGTACATTTCGCCATAGTTGAGGTTTACTCAAATTAAATCTTATATTGTATGCCAGTGTTTCCCAGTGTTTCCTCGGGCACACTGGACAGATCCACATTTTTGTTTTATCCCAGTCCCCAGAACACCTGACCTAAGCAGTCAGGAGTTTTGAATATCATACAGGTGTGCTGGGAACTGCGGTAAAACAAAAAATGTGGATCCGTCCAGTGTGCCCAGGGCACTGGTTTGGGAAACACTGTTTATACAGTTTATACTGTTTATACACTATATTCTGTTTATACAATATATTCTTCTTAAAAGAAGAATATATTGTCAGAGAGCATTGATACATCATTCCGTCATTTTTTTCAGCCTTAACAGACAACCACCAGACTGATATTTAAAAGTAATGAAAGTGAGAAAAAAGTAACAATTGGAAAAGGAAGTTGGTAGGCAAATGTTTCAGGGACTGGCAATATGATGAATATAGAAAAGGAAAAAATACAGAGCATATAGGCCTGTTTAAAAATAAGCCAACACCATATTTACATATCATTTTGCATGAAGCAAATACGCTTCACGAAAATGGTCAATAGTTTGATGTTCATTGAATCCGTAAAATATGTAGGCCACAAACGGCCTATTGTGATACCAAATCTACTACATAAACTGCAATATTTTTATTAAAAAGTAGAATTGGTGCATTCCAAAGACCCCACACAGAAATAGGTCTGGAAAGTTTAACATTTTAAACTTTTCGTAAGTGAACTACTCATCACTTTCTGAGTCTGAGTACGTTGGAATATAACTCAAAATGGATTAAGGTCATTTTAACATTAATTCTAGGCCTAATAAAGCGATGAATCCGACGTCTTAATGTCAGATTTTCTTCGATCCACTGTTAAGCAATCCGGATCAATCAATTGCTACACTCTTAACCCGAATTAGTTGACTTTACTAGAAATTTGCGTGGAAACCCGTTGCACTAATCAAGATTAGTTTTT
>JABFEA020000039.1:13551552-13563613 GCA_019775915.2 Cyphomyrus plagiostoma | reverse complement strand
TCAATAATCACAATTAAGTATTTGTGTTCTTATTTTAAGATAATCTAGTGTGACAACTTACCTGCCGATGGGGCAAATTGTCACAAGTGCACATTCTCCATTCAACAGTCTACAACTCTGTAATGAGAAGATATGAAAATGTAATGAATACATCATGTGCCCGAGACTTCCTTCTTTCATTTGGTGAAACATTTATTACGTTGTGATGTATGGTGCTCAGTAAAAGTTAGTCAGTGTGAAAAGTGTGACAACTTCCCCCGCTCTCCCCTACTCATAACCCCTTAGTGAAACCTACCTGACCAGTGTCATCTGAGGTCAGTCTCTATTTCACGTGGCTCATTGCTGAATTTTAAAGCCATGCACTGCTCTACTGTTCACGCTTTTAGCTTGGCTAAATTACATTGTTATCACATTTTCCGTAAGTAATGCTATACTTGTTCTTGGTGTAAGGTGGGTGATACATATTGGTGTTTTGTCAGCTTGGAAAAGAAGCATATTAAATCTTAGCTGCAAGATATTAATAACCATATATTTATGAAAATTAGAAATAGTCTCGCATCATCCTTTCGTAAGATTAACTAGTTCACTTCGTTTTGTGCGCATCCCCTTGCAACTACACAGTATATTAATAACGTCATACGAAATATTACAGGGGTGCTGTTGCACCCTCTACTGGTCAGATGAAAAGTATTAAGTTAAATCAAATTTAATTATACTGTAAAAAGCATATCAATGTGTCATATTACTTTTTTGTTAACGTACTTACTGTTTTGATATGCAGCTCTGTAGTGAATGACTGGTTGGGTTCTCTCACCTTGCCCATCCTGGGAGAAAATTATACAATCTATGATTAGCACAATTTGTTAATAATTTACAATTAAAACAAAAAAACAAAGGCAGACTTTTAACAATTTGATAAAAACGCGCTCAGTATTTGTCGTATCCTTAATGACTACAACAGCTATTGTTATTATCAGGGAGTAGGAAAGTGCGTGCGCCATCCTCAAAGATGGCCAGCAGGTGGAGGTATGATCCAGCAAAAAGTACAGTAACACAAAATATTTCATAATGACGGGACGTTGTCATTTTCATTCAAATATATTAATTTCGGTTAATATTCGGTTAATATTAATTTCGGTAAAATACACATTTCGGTTGCCTATCAATCATATAAGCCTAGAAAGAAAAAAAAACAGATGCACAAAAAAAAGTTAAGATAGGTGCATCCTTTTCGAAAAGACGTGTTAATCTGAATAACGTGATTTTGTTAAATATGAATAAGGTAAATAAATAAAAACATCACTTGTGTTTGATTCTATAATACTTTTCTTCTGCGGTTAAACCTGCGGAGAGGGTGGGGGCAGAGCTTTGAATAGGCGGTGAGAACGGAATCATTTCTCGCTGCAGGTGATAGGATTAAATTACCATAAAGGTTCAGTGAAATATTCTAGCCATACGGACAGAGCGTCTTCGACCGACAGTTGTGTTTATCAGGTTTCTGGAAATATTATTCTACTGTTTTACGTAAGTCGTTGACTGGACATTATTAAAACACTGAGTTTGAGGTTTAAAAGTACTGTATTGCAGAAACCGCTGAAGAATAAGTACTTTGAGTTCGTAGTAAGAGTGCACTGTACCGCATTTTGCTGATAGCACTGATCAGTCCGGGAGCTGAACCACGCAGCCTTAACTTTCTGCTGTAAGTCACAGCAGGCAGACAGGGGATGTCTGTCAGGACGGTGATGGACGGACCCCGATATTTTGGACCGAGAAGTCCAGTTTGTTTTGACCCAGAAAACACTGTCCCGGCGAATATCAATGCCTGCCCGGATAGCCAACGGAAGATGTACCGTACAAAAATGGTTGGGAATTACTTGATTGGAAGAAAACTCGGAGAAGGCTCCTTCGCCAAAGTAAGAGAGGGTCTGCACGCTGTGACAGGAGAAAAGGTAAATGTGTTTTTTTTTTTTTTTTTTTTTACTGGAATAGCATAGCAGAAATAATCTTGCATACGGTTTCTGCACAGAGAAGTATAATCATTACAACTTTCAATTTGCAAAAACGTGTTGTATATATTTGGTCACTTACATTTTAAAATTTATTTTATTGTTTTTTTTTTTGTTTGTTTGTTTTGATAGTGAGCTAGGAATGGGTTTTATTTGACTGTATATCAGGGGAATTCTTCGGAAAAGACTGAATAAACCGATGAATAAAAAAAGTAGTGTTAGTTTACCTTATGCGTAACATCGTTACTATATAAAGTGCGCATTATATGTAGAATATTTAACATTTTTGTAATATGTAAGCCTTCATGTTAAGCTGTGTTTTTGAACCGAAAGAGTAAACATGAATATTAATTATACTAGCTATTTTAACTTGCGCGCAAAATCTATTATACGGACAAAGAAAGAAATGGAGAAATGAAAGAAAAAGTTTTGCGGGTCAATCGTGAAGGACTGGTAACAGTTTTGGATAACGAGGGGTGAGGACCCACAACCCTTCCTTTACGTTGTTTTCCTAATAGAAGCTGAAGGCTGTAGTATCTTTAGTATCGTTTAATATAATATAACATTTGGGACCTCGGTATTCAGGTAAGGTACTCGGCCTGATTTACTTCACTAAGAAGGCATCTTCTTGTGTGGAGCATATGAGAAGCAGGCATGGCAGTGTGCTTGGTGTCATGTTGTCTGTTGAGTAAACAATTATAATTTTGTGTGTTTGTATGATTTTTTAATTGCAATTTTAAAAGTCTGATTTTTACGGCTATATTCTCGCTCACTCTCGCTCTCTCTCTCTCTCTGGCGCTCGCTCTCTGTCTCCCTCAGGTGGCTATAAAGGTAATTGACAAAGCGAAGGCAAAGAAGGACTCATACCTGTTGAAGAACTTGCACCGGGAGGGCTTCATCCAACAGATGGTCCTTCACCCCAACATCATCCAGCTGCTGGACATCCTGGAGACGGAGGCCAGCTGCTACCTGGTGATGGAGCTGTGCATGGGAGGAAACCTTCTGGAGAGACTCTTAGAGAGGCAACACCTGGAAGAAGCAGAGGTTCAGAAGTACATTCGGCAGCTGGTCATGGCTGTGGAGCATCTGCACAGCTCAGGGGTGGTTCACAGGTAAGATTGGTACAATTAAGATTCACTAAGACCCCATCCCTAACCAGTTAGTATTCTCCCCACTGGTTCCATATAACTTGTGGACTAATACCCTCATTCTGGTACCTTAACTCCTCATGCTGGTATCCTCACCATAGTTCTCTCAAATAATCATTTTACTGATAAGCTGGTATGTACACAGCTGACTGAACAAGAACAGCATCCTTTCCCTTGTTTGCTTTTTATCCTCAACAAAATCACCGATTAGTTCAAGTAGGTGGAATAACGAGTTATCCGGATTTAATTGTTGACAATTTGACACAATCCAGGTTTTCTTGTTAGATTGGTTGTCACAGCAACCAATCCATAAGCTCAAACCTGCTCAGAGCAGGTTTATTCAATGTAAAAAATGATCATATCACAAATTTAAACAGAGGTGTTCAACCGTAGCTGTGGCGTTCTTACGAGAGCAACTGATCGCATTCGGTGTGTTCATAATAAGAAGAGAAATTTCTGGCTAAAACTTCATTGCATAACATTGTATTACAAATACAAACAATTTAATACCAGAGGCACATAAACAAGAAAAATGATGAAATAATACCTTATAAGACACGCACTAAAGTTCATCAACAAAACATTATTTGGATGAAATAGAAGCTGGACAAATGGAGGATTTTAACAGCCTTAGCAATATTAGGATGTGAGATACAGCCCATGTAGTTATTTAAGTCAGATGAGAGTACAGAAAAAACACACCATTGACTTTACATTTATACATATAGCTTTTGGCAAAGAAGAGCATATATTGTGCAATTGTCAAGATCGTTTAACGTATCCAGGCAAATTGCTTTTTGAGAGCTGCCGCTTCATTCGAGATGGAAAAATATACATGGGCAGTGTGTCTCTGTACACTATGTGCCAAACCACTGTGACATCCTACCAGCAGCTCTGAGAAAACACTTTTATGCCCCTTAAAATGGGCCAATGGGCATTTTGCTGGGTAGCCAGCTCCTCGGCTGGGTTTATGTCTGGAATTCCCACCTTGTTCACCCTTCTTCCTATTTGCCTTAAAATAGAAAAAAAATTACCTGTAGTGAATACTATTCATATTCAGGTTACAGGTGAGAATAGTTTTGTATTTTACTTTAATCTATTCACAGTTCCTTGGTGTGCTGGTATTTGCTATGAATATGAAGGCCAGACTAATTCATATATGCAGTGAAAATGCAATGGTTGCAATTGTGAACAATAAGAAGGACACTTACGCGTTTAAAGTGTCAGCCATTTTTTGTCACCCCCTCTTTTGTTTTGGCCGCTTTTGTTGTGTGGCCTAAGTGTGTTCTAAATTCCTCCAGCAAAAGCTCTTGCTCTGTTGGGGGAGAAGAATTGCAGCCTGGCAGTCACCATTTTCGACAACCACTCACGGACTTGCGGATCATGCTCTTGAGTCTCGATATACAGTACATAGCCTAGTCAGTGTCCATGGGAGCACGCAATTATATCAGATAGGGCTGAACGATTTATCGATTTCAAACAACGCGATTAGCAAATCGCAAAGGCTGTGATTTAGGACATATATTATAAAATGTCCTAAATATATGTCATAAAAAGTGACGCATATAATGTTTTCTCCTTCGTTTTATATTTGTCAGAGCAACAAGGCAAAAGAATGATAAGCCGCTTCAGTCGAATCTTTGGTCAGCTGCCTGGAGTGAGGCTTTCTGTTTGAGACGAGTCTGCACGTACAGTATACATTTACGTGTATGTAAGAGTTTCATTACCATGTAAATAGTCTGTAGGGTTGCAAACTGCCCTAACGTTTTTGATGCAGCTAAGTCTAAATTCATAATGGAATAATTTATATTTGCCATAAGATTTCTTGCGGGAGAGTCTGATAGTGTGTTACCCAATCCCGTGATAGTTTGTGACCCTAAACACATACATTTTTTAATTGTTTCCCCTGAATTGATTTGTATAAAAAATAACCTTATACAGTTGTTAAAAAGCGGAAACGTACACCAACATGACTACCAATAAACTACGTCTATTTATTCGACATTTTATAAAATGCATACAACGTTTGAAAATGTTCCAGCTTTACAGTTTCAGGACAGAACTGACAGACACTCTGTTATGAACATGGCAGCTTTTGAGTGTTAGATTCTAGTAACACATTAGCGCAAACAAAACGGCTGTATACATCGAAGTAGTTCTTACTTGTTCGCTGGCGTAGGAAAGGCGGTTCTAGTATTATTATTCAGGCGCTACCTGCGAGATCACTATTGTTTTTCTTTTTGCTACATTTGTTCGTTATTACATTATTTAACTTAACACACCACATCTTTAAATTCTCATACTTGCATTAGAATATAGACCAGTTAATATTTTGATGGTATCTCATGTGGTAATGCTGCATCGTATGTTTTAAATTTACTACACGGAATATTCAACTGAAGCTTGACATAAAAAATATATCGCAAATCAAATCGTAATGGCAATGTCTGTCAGAAAAATCGTGTTTTAATATTTTCTCCAAATCGTTCAACCGTAATATCAGATGATTTAATCCAATTTTTCTAATCCAACTCTTTTATGACTTCGAACAACCGAAACAGCTGGATAACCATGTCCATGATCTTGGTTGAGTCCTCTGATCTTCAGTAACACTTCACTTAATGAGGCACAAATACTTAATAATGACTCAGTGCTGAAGTACAAATCATAAAGAAATATAATAGCTACTTGAGATAAAAGATGTGTAATGATTTGTTAATGATTAACAAACATGAGGTCAGTATTTCACTTTTTCCTTCATTAGTTCCTTCATTAATTCCTTCAGTAGTTCACAAAGGTTTACAGAATTAAGATATTAAGAACTGCTTGAGATGAAAGGTGCATCATGATTCATTAACGATGAACAAATATGTGTTATTCATGACTTGTTCTTTCAGTAGTCCAGAAAGATAGATATAGTAACAAACATAGCAACTGCATGAAATAACACATGCGTCACGAACCATTAATTATGAATTAACGTGATCAGTATGTAACTAAGACGTTTACATGCCTTATTTATCTTGCGTCTCAAAGTTTGTATCAGAATGATCTACACTATTCAACACAATCTCATGAAATTGTGTGGACCTGAACACAACCCAAAAAGTAAAAATTATTTCAGACCATTGTCTTAACGTGGAAATGTTTTACCAACTATGAAAAATGTCTTAAACCCATAGAAAAAATGCACATGAAATCTCCACATCAACCGCAGCAGGCTAATGATTAATATTTAATTAATTCTGAAATAAGACACCTATCTCTTGAAACTGTTTGAATTGTATTACATGTCAGTCCTTTAAATGTTCAGCTAAATTTGTGGTGTTTGTCGGTATTGTACGGTGGCATAGCTTTCATGCAGGCCTGCAGATGTTCTGTGGTTTACCTTCTTCATTTGGCACGAAGCCACAGACGTCACTCTGACTGCACGTTAATGATTTAAACCGTGCGGGTAGCTTTGACACTCCTGAACTTGTTATTTTAGCAGTACACTGTGTGTGAGACTGCACTCAGGCCTAGGCATGCACACTGGTAGCTTATGAGAGCGAGTGCTGGCTGTAGAATCGATACCATGAAAAATGAGTATTGAAATTGTTTTATGCACAATAGAATCGATACTTTCCATACAATTGGCAACACTATCTGTATCCGGTGTGTTAAATTAGGGCTGCACCTAAACTCCGCAGGATGGTAGACCGATACATTAAGGCACAATTTAGAGAGAGCAGGATGAATAAGAAGCTAAAGTTTGTGCTAAAGCATACAGAGATGTTTCATATTTTCAGCCCAGCCTTGAATTTTTTATTGAAGACATTTTCTTGGCCAACTCACTAATATTTTTGGATGTAACAAATTAAAAGCCTTTTGACTGACAATCTATGGGACTAGAGAAAATGTTTGTTAAATGACATTTTCACTGAGGCAGATGAAGTATAAACATTAAAGAGAATGGGGTGCACTATACACTAATGAGCCAGCAAACGTAATTTGGTTACTGAATGCCTTTGTCAAGCAAGAAGCAGAGCCTCCCTCTGAGTTTGAATTCAGTGGTCTCTGCTGATGTTGGCTGTATAAAAGACACAACACACTCTGCCATTACTTTGACATACTGATGTTGTCTTACAGGGACCTCAAGGTGGAGAACCTCCTTTTGGACGAAAACAACAACATTAAAGTCATAGGTAACTTTGAGATTAGATAATTTAAGTAAATTACTGTAAATAGCGTGTTTATAGCATTACTACATTACTGCTGCACCTAATGAACTGAAGTGGGAGTTTAGTAATTGATTAAAGTTAAATTAGTATTTCAGTCAAGTGAAGCAAACGTGGGATTGTGTGAATTGAACACTGAGTTTTCGCATTTTAATGAAATATATAGTAAGGGAAAAAGAATCAACATTGGTAGAATTACAGGTTATATAGGGAGTATCTATGGGTGTGAAATGAAGAGGCTTGGGGGGGCATTTCAAGGGGGTCATTCAGGTCACCATGGCCGCCTGTTAGCAATGAAGGGGGAAGTGAAATCATGGAATATGGTGGGGAGCAAAGAAAACATTGAGTAAGGTTTGTTCTGGATGGTCATGTGACCCGGGTATGGGCGGGGCAAAGGGACTGTACTTGTGTGGAGAAGTGGAGACTGCATGGTTTAATGGGGGGTGGGTGCAGGGCAAAACACAGGTGCTTCATTGGGTTTCGGGCCTAATGTGGAAGTTTCAGTATAAAGGCCTGGTAACATACTTAGGTACCAGAGTCAAAATACAGCCCAGTATTAACAGGTGACTTTGCACACCCTCCAATTCTGAGCCCCTTCTTCCACCATTCTTTACCATCAGTGTTTCTCAGTCCAGTCCCCAGGGACCCCCAGCCAGTCCACATTTGTGTTCCCTCCCAGCACCCAACAGTGAAAAACACCAAATACCTAGTACAGGTCTGTTGGGAGCTGGGATGGAGCAAAAACTGGGCTCCCCAACAAGTACAGCAGACGTACAATACCTGCATCTGTCCACTTAGCAGTGCTTTATCAAATTAAACCCTTAAAATTAAACCAAGTTAAATGACATCTAACTATTAAATATCAGAAATGACAGAGCATGGAGTGAGCAGCCTGATGTGCACTGTGTGTTCATGCTTGTGTATTTGAATGCATATTGTTAACACCTGATCAATAGCGTGACACCATGACCTCCAAAGGACCCCGCTCAGTTTAGCTCTTGGATCTGGTCTCGTTCAGATTTCGGTTTGAGCTCCTGCGCCAGAAGGCGGGGCACCGGTGACCTCCTGAGCACGCAGTGTGGTAGCCCCGCCTACTGCGCCCCTGAGCTCATCTCCCAGAAGAAGTATGGGTCCAAAGTGGACGTCTGGTCCATGTGAGTTCAGCGCCTCCTTTCAAATTAATGCACCCGCACATTATGCATGTATTTATTTCAGGAACAAAGAGCACCCCAGAAAATCATGATAAAAGGTGTAATAGCACAGGAGGGAGTATGATAAACATACAGAGGAATGAATTTCCTCTGAAGCTGTTCTGCTTAAGTGTTGCCATGAGTTAAATGGAGAGGAATGTGCCTTTGCCTGCCTGTGAGAAGGCCTGCTTTCTGTGTCCAGAGGGGTGATCATGTACACTCTGCTCACCGGGGCCCTGCCTTTCACCATGGAGCCGTTTAACCTCCGTCAGCTCTGGCAGAAGATGGTGCAGAGACAGATGAACCCGCTGCCACAGAAGCTGTCACCGGGTAGGCACCAGGCCGAGGGTCACCCTTCAAGGGTCACCCTTTAAGATCACGGTTCCCCTTTGTTACAGACCAGTAATTCACAACCCATGGCATTTGGGTCGTGGCAAGTTCAGAAAGGCTTACAAGGCAGAGTTGTAATATGTAAGCATCTTAAAACCAGCAAGCTCCTATGCTGATCCACGATCAGATTTCGCAGCCACAATGCTAGAATTAACCAGTATAAATGGGTCTTGGGTCTACAAATGTTTAGCACAAAAATAGTGAACATTAAACCAGTCCAAAAAGCCAAACCACACATGCTTAATTTAAACTTCACTGGCACATCCATACAAGTTTGGGAGATAGGCATTAACTGAAGTAAATTGCAAAGTGAACTCTGAGCTTGATCATGGAGTTAATCTAAATCTAGGCTTGGTATAGGGTCGCGACTGAGCTGGCATGGTGAAAATTGGGTTGCGGTGAAAAAAGGGTTGAGAACCACTGTCATAAGCAATGGATTTCCATCAGTTTCCCATTAGAGGTTACACTGGACTGACTAGGAATACTTTTTGTGATTTTCTTTCTATTTCTAAGACACACCAGTTGACTTTTGTTTAATTCTTTCCACAGTTTCCCACAAAATATTGAGTTCATCTGTGTATTTTGGAAATTTGTGTTCCAATGTTTTTTTTACATTAGAATGAATGCCAGCAAATCTTACTTACCCAGAGACCTTTTCATTGAGGACTACTCACCCGTCTGCAGTATAGGGTTTCATTCTGGCGCCCACCCCAAGAAGCACGGCGGGGGAGAGGGGGAACCCTGGGCAATATGCCAGGCCGTTGCAGGGGATATTCATGCACACACTAATTACATGGTTTTGGACTGCAGGGGGAAATCTGAGAACCTAGAGGAAACCCACCCTATCACAGGGAGACCAAGCAAATTCCAGATACACACACAGCAGAGGCAGAATTTGTCCCCCCACCGGAGTAGCAACACTGAAATTGTCACACCCTGAAATTAATAACGTTTACAGAAATGGTCTGTTTTATGATATCACACAATAAGCCATGACACTGTATCTGCGTGTTGTGTGATGCCCCAGGGGTGACATCTGGTCAGCATGTGGGTGTGCCCTGCCCTTCTGCCCCGCATGCTCTCCAGAGTCTTTGTGGCCCAAACGGTTGTCGCGTCCCCAGGGGCCAGGGGTCATCCTTGGGTCTTTCCCAGCCTTTTTGTGTCCATAGCTAACAAGATGTGGCTTCCTGGGTGAGAGTTAGATCCTAACACAGATGCTGTACAGCTACCTAAAGCTGAATTCACAGCAAGGCGATGGCAAAAGACTGGCACCGTCCTCGACCAATGAAAAGTCAGCTTCAGGCGGCTGCCATTCGCTCCTCTGGGCTCTCTGTAAAAATTTATGCTGGAACACACCAGCAGAAGCAGAGGTGATGGTTGACATGTTGCCCGATCAGAGAGCTGTTTTGCCAACTAGCTACAATGGCAATTCAGCAAGCTTAATCAGCCAATGTCCAGCCATGCCACACACCCACCCAACAGGCAATCAGTCTCTCTCATTGATCTTCAGCTAGCCAGTGCAAAAATTGGCTTGGTATGTTCCAGGCCTAAAGAAGTATGTTCTGAATGCTTGTGAAGTATTATCTATGTCACTTTGGAATACAGCAATTGCCAAGAATATAAATGTACTGTAAATGCCGCACAGAGGTTAGGTATTTGCCCTTTTAAAGTCACGAGCCTGTGTGTCTGTGTCTGAATTTTCCTGTGACCACGGAAGAAAGAAAATATGTGGTTCCAATAAAAATAATTTCATACTGTGTTCTGAACAGAAGGTTTTAAAATTGAATTTCATAATTATTGCCCGTTTAAATCTCAACTTGTGGCTTCAATCAAAGCAGAATTCCTAAGTATGAATGTTTCTGATATATATATGCTTCATTTTCAGGATACAGTGCAAAAAAGGATTAATCAATTGCCAAAATAACCTCACAAGGGCCCCCAATCCAATTGGGTTATTTATATACTGAGCTGTTTTTTCCTTCTAAAATCAGTGTATCATGATTTATACCATGCCACAGGCAATATAGAAATGACTTAACTCTTAAGCTGACTTTTGTCAGGCAGAAAAAAGCATAGTCACATTATGAAAATAATGAACTGCACCCCACCCAGAAGGTACATTCATTCTGTTTGACAGCAGTTATGACATACTGCCTTATAACGCTACATCTTTTCATTAGGTCAAAAATTTTCCTGTGAGCTTAAACAGGTCTTACAAGCTGCATTGCTGATTTATGACACTGTTCTGGTTCTGTGGTAAAACTATGCCAAAGTGTTTATTTCCTACAACATAACAGATACCAGCATGCGAGTTATGGCAAGGTGGAAGTTTTGCAGTAGTAATGTGGGTCTCCTCCCCAGATGCATAACGAAAGTACTCCCGTGCCTCTTTCTCCCTTGAGGTGCCGCTGGCCTGCTTAGGAACCTTCTGGAACCTGACCCAGCCAGAAGGCCTAGCATTCGTCAAGTAATGGCTGATCCGTGGCTTTTGCCGGCCAACCCAAGGGCCAGATCCCTCTACCTGAACAGGTACTGCAATTTCATGCATGCTCTGCACAAATACACAGAAATTTACTAACAGCCTTTCAGTAAGGTTGTATCAATAAGGTTGTAAAGTATCAGTGCTTTACAATAAAGCACCAGCATGCTTGAAAAAGTGGCAGTCAATCAGTGAGTGATTGGCTGAATCATTTGGAGGCTAGACTTCATCATTAGCAGAAGCTTGATTACCACTGAGGAATTTAAGTAAACCTGCAGACAGGTAAATTATAACATAAGTGTACTACATATATAATATAAGTAATTTACTAAAAGTTGTTCAGCTTATGAGTAATTGTGACAGCTGAGCAAGTGAGGGTAACATCTACTTTTCTGTCAGACCGCCTATGGAGATCGACCACCATGTGCTTGCGCACATGACTGTGAAGATGGGCTTCCAGCATGAGGAGATCCTGAGCGCCGTGCTCAAAAACAGGCCCTGCCACACACTGGCCATCTACTACCTGCTGGAACAGAAACGCCGGAGGCTACAGAAGCCACGCGAGGTGAGCAGGGGGTATGAGGGGTGACAGGGGGTATGAGGGGTCAGCAGGGGGTATAAGGGGTGACAG
>JABFEA020000039.1:13522544-13546438 GCA_019775915.2 Cyphomyrus plagiostoma | reverse complement strand
TGACCAGGACCACACCCCTAAATGCATTGAAGCAACTGCCATGTGATTGGTTGATTAATTGCATTAATGAGAAATTGAACAGGTGTTCCTAATAATCCTTTAAGTGAGTGTATATTATTCCATTATAAATATGGATAAATATAATATATAATATATAATATATATAAATATATATATAGTATACATTAAGTTGTACTGAAGTAAAGAAAGACGTCACTGGAGGAGCTCACCTCTGCAGCAGCGTCATTCTCTCTTCTTTTTGATACTGTCCTTTTGCATAAGTGCTTCCTAATCCATATGATGAGGTAGCAGATGGACTTGGGGCTGGGAATTATATTAAAGGGGGAAGGCAGCGTTCCGCCTTCCTCAAAGTAGCTCATCCACAGCTTTGTGCGTGCAAATTTCCATTCGATATCTGCATGGTCCTGTGTGATTATGGAGTAAAAACTACACATGATTATGATCAATCTCACACTTTCTGGAACAAACAGTGAAGCTGACATAAACCTGGATAATATATTTCCTTATATATGGATTGGTTACTATATAACAGGGCTATTCAAATCACAGTCCCCAAGGTCTAAGCACTGCTGATTTCCAAACCTTCCTTGGCTACCTGTGAACCAGATGTGAAGCCTCTGGCCAATCAGAATCAGTATTTATTAAACTAACCACTTGGGAGAATTGAAAACAAGGCCTGGATTTGGAATTGAGGTCCATATTTGAAGAGCCCAGCCATATAATTAAAATTCAGTCACTCTGTCCATAGAAGTATGACGTTTTTGAATATATTTCATTTTTTTCCCCAAATCACATAACATACACCAAAGTCCATGTGCATCCATTGCTCCTATTTTAAATTCGGCAAGATAGCAAGGAAGCTGAAAATGTAAGACTTACAAAAATTTGCTGGTACGAGTTGTTCATCATTGCTATTAGCATGTTGAGGAGCACCACCAGAGAGATGACATTGTAGGTGCCGAACATTGTGGCACCCACAAACTCTGTGAATTTGTGTTGCGGGGTGACACTAGTCCCGTTAAGACTAACCAGCCCAAACACTGACCAGAACAGAGACTGCAAGGTCTTGAGGAATCTAAGGAAAGGAAAATGAACACAATTATGGTTCATTGCCCATATGGTGCCTACTGAAGATTTCAGGGTATAACTGTTTATAGTTGGAGTGTATCCTTTCGACATCGTGATTGTTCTGTAAACAGATAGCAGGAAGAGCACACTCACGTTGTGAAGACAGAATTTGTGCTCTTATAGTAGAAGTAGAGCTGATTAAGGCCATTGGCAAATGCAAACAGGACCAGGCAGAAGATGAAAAGGAACTTGAGGATGTCGAGCAACATGCGGCCCAGCGAGATCTGCAGCGGCCCCAAGTGGGCGTTGGACGTGAAGAGAGCGATGAGCCGCAGCGAGCTGAAGATGTTGGCGATAGCGAAGAGGGCCTCGGCCATCAGGGTGGGGTGCAGCATGTCCCACGTCTCCCTCTGCTGCATGTCGTTGTACTGGAGGGTGACAGTGGCAACTACTAGTCAGATTAAATATAAAGCTTTAAATGTAACATCCACATGTTAATTTCCCAGCCATTAGCAAAGAAATGATTTTTGTGCTGATATTCTAAGATACAACTTATTCTATGCTGACTTAAACTGTTAATTTTGCATGCTTAATAAATCACTATAGTGTAATATAACATATATTTCATTCTTAACCTGTACAATACATAGATAATGTTTTGATATTTAAAATTTTTTATTGTTGTTGATTTCTTTTCATTTTTATTTAAAATGTCATTTAAATTTATCTTATTGTGTATTATGACTTTTAAGTAATATCTTAAAGCTCTTATTTTGTCAAACAGCAGTTGGGTTGCTTTGATGTTTTATTGTGCCTTGTTAGTTTTAACTCTTTTTTTGTGTACAGCACTGTTTTTAAATGTGCTATATAAAAGAACTTCACTCAACTTGATAAATGGCCACAATCTTAAGGGAAATGGTGGCCAGGTACAGACTATTCATGATAAAGTCCATAAAATTCCACCAGTCTTTGACGTAGTCTTGTAGTCCATCAGTCCATATCTGCTTGATCTCAGTCCATACAAAACCTAAAAGTGCAGATTACTGACAGAGTTAGCTACAGGTTTCAAGTACTAATCATGTGGCAGAGTTAGGTTATGAGGTTCCCATTTCTCATTTTACATCACCTAAGACCCAAGGGAGGATCATCCACTCCACAACGGTGGGCCAGGGTCCCATGATGCTAGGGTCCGTGGAGACCATGTGCTGGGATGTGAGCAGGAGCAGGAAGAGGAACGTTAGGTAGGAAGTGGTGTGGCAGATGAACTTGATAAAGGGCTTGCGGATGAAGAGACCCAAGCGACTCCGGGGGGCCACCAGGTAGCAGAGGGAGAATAAGGGAAAGAGGAGGCCGATGAAGATGCAGGTGAGGAGCTTCATGAACCAGTGGCGCTTCCTCCAGCTGGGAAATTCGCCGTACCAGCGTGATGCCAACAGCTGCTGGCAGTTGGGCTGAGCGACAAACTGACACAAAATGAAGGAGACAGAAAGAGAACAAAATTAAACATGTCTTTGTTTCAGCAAAATCCATTTAATAATCAGGTCAAGTTGGGGAGCATGGACTGGTGCAGCGCGTTGCTGCATGCACCACACAACTAAACACCTCAGGATCCCGGCTGGCAACCCCCCCAGGCAGACACATGGTCCAGTCCCACCCTGCAAAATTGGCAGTCTATCTGCCATAGCCAGGTGTTTTGTGGGAGTTCCCTACGAGAGCTGCATCACTCTCGGGGAATCGTGCCACATGCCATAGTGCTGTATGCTCCCTCAAAATGCAAGTAATGTGCCTCATTCAGGACTCCCTGAGCAACCACTCATTCTTACACAAAGTCAAACCAGCAGTACCCAAGGATAATCTAAAGAGTCACAGTACCAACATCTCAGCCCACTGGATAGCATACATGTCTCACAGCCATACAGCAAGACAGCAAGCACCAGGACTTTAAAGACTTGGACCTTCGTCCTCGTGCAAAGCTAATCAGAGGATTAGCCTCAAGAAGCATGGACCCAGAGATGTCCAACATCCTAGCTGGAGGATCAGCTTTAAACAGCTGCACAAAATAGCCAGCTCAGCAGGTCACAACTGCAGTGTCATCTACATTATGCTCCCTGTTTGCAACTCTCCAAGGAACAGATTTGAAAATGCATAATGCTTCAATCCCCTTATAAGCAGGATGGTTGTTAGACCATAAATGGTGCATCACTTGCTCAATGATTCCTCAAACAAATGCCTCCTTACCTGCCCTCAGAGATCTCACAGCCATCCTACTCAGTTTCCAAGACAGACTGGAGGTGCCATCAAGCTATATGCTGTGACTCCTCTCGATAATATCCAGGGTGCCTTGCAAGATAATGCACCATCTTCTGGACACACCAGCAACACCAACACAACCCTCAGCAACCTTCAGGGTCTTGTCACGTAAATTCTATACCGAAATCTGTAAGATTTTCACACAAAATGTGTGCAAGCTCATTAGAAACAGTCTGATCTTGGAGTCTGGCGTGGTCCAGCCTCATTCTCCTAGTACAGTAGGTGGTAGCCTACTGCACCTATGCTGGATCTTCAGAGTAACAAAAACAAGCCTGTGGTCAGATTTCATAAACTGGGCACTTCTGAAGACCCTGCAGTTCTGTAGGAGCCACCAGTGTCTGCCCACAAGGATATGGCTGATTTACTTTGCCACACCACCAGTATTGGAGTACCAAGTCCAACAATGTGGCTCAGGAACCAGGATACAGCGACCTGCAGCCCCTGACCTTTCGCAAAGTCAAGGAACATGGAGCAACTTTTACCATGGTCATCAGAATCATACAATCTGATACAATCCTTATAGCCAGCCCTGTCAGTGCCTGTGGTTACATTGAAGACACCCATGACCAGAGGAGTGTCAGCTTGTGGGTACCCATCAACCACACAGGTTATAACAATATAAATTGCAACTAAAATGTTTGCCTCATCGAGACATCACTCACCCCACCTGGAGCATACATTGAGACATTAGATAAGGCATCCAGAGAGTGCCTTAATCTAAGTCTCATAATACGCTCTTTGAAAGAAGTGACATTGGACAAAATTGGGAGGAGCTGCCACAACAACAGGTACCCCCTGAGTAAGGCAGCCATCATAGCAACCAGACCAATAGTAGGTGTACTGTACGATATCTGGCCACTCCCCAGTCTGCGTACTTCAGGGAGTGCTGCCATTGAAATGTGGAGTTTACCAAGAGCTTCTCTTACAATAGAGGAAGATGGTCATCTTGTTTGATAGACAAGACGTTCCGCGCGCCTACTTTAACGAGCCACCTCAGATTGGGACCCAAGTCCTGCCTTGCAGCAGGTGATGCCTCAGCACCACACGAGTTCCAATCCACAACTGGCCTGACGCTATTAGCTCTCCAACAGTTTAGACTTTTCTGGGGATGAGGCTCCCAAGGGCATTCCTCCACTTCCCTCATGTTGCGTTGCAGCCTTCCTGCGGGTGGCTGCAGCAGAGCTACTCCTGCGGAGAGCAGAAAAGTGTCCGGTCTGCCTGCTTGGAGCTGTGTGAAGTTTTTATGGTGGCTGGAGTGCCAATCCCACCACTAACCCACAGTTGGAGGACCGCTTGCAGGGTCAGATGCAGTATAACATTATATGGGTACCAGTGTAATAAAGGTTACCTATTTGGTAAATGTGACAGTGGAGTCATTAAACGAAAAAGACAATCCTATCCACACAAAAAGCAACTAATTCTAAATCCTTTAGAGCAGTGTTTCCCAATCTGATGCTTGGGGACCCACAGTTAGTCCATGTTTTTGCTTCCTCCAAATTCTCACAAAAATGTGGCCTGTCTGTGGATTCCTGAAAACTGCATTGGGAAGCACTGCTTCAGCGATTAATGACACAATTATTCTAACCAGAATAAAAAAATAAAAGGCAGCCTTAGTGCACATCCCTTCTCTCAACTGTCATTAAAATTGTAGCTTTCGAGAAGGCAGAGTTACTTGCAGTATTTTCAGACTAATGCTGATGAATAACATCTTTTAAGAGCTATTGTGATTTGTCATTCTGACTGTCACAGGAAAGTCACTTTTTCTGTGCAGTTGTTCAAAGTAAAAAAAAGAACAGTGTGACTTATTTTCTTGCATAGGATGATTTAACTTTTTCTGTGACACTCTACTGGAAACGATTACAGAAGATGGGCATAAATTTTCTATGGGATGAATTCACATTGCAAAGCTCACCTCCTTTTGGTAGTACTTAATGGCCAGCTTCAGTCGTGCTAGATCGTTGCTGCTCTCATTATTCAGTGGTGTGACGCTGTCCTTGAAGTTTAGCACTATCTCCAGCTCCCGTGAGCTGCGTGTCTGGTCCAACAGGTCCTTGGCAAACTTCTTGCACTGCTGCGACAGCTCCTCGTACTCTGACTTGAACTCGATCTCCATCTTGCTCAATTCCTTGAGCTCCCAGCTGAGGTGGAAGGCAGCGATGAAGGGATCCTCGCTGGAGAGGGCGATGAGCGAGGGGCTGGCCAGCGCCCGGTACAGGTTCAGGCGTGAGCGGGAGTGGCGCAGGCTGTCCACGTCGGAGTTGGACGAGCACTCCGGGCAGTTACAGCGCACCCCGTGTGGCTGGGGTACCGACACCCCCTTCTGCAGCAGTATTTTGATGATCTCGTAATTGTTGGTGTGGGCCGCCAGGATGATGGGTGTGACGTCCGGTGTAAAGTAGGAAAACTGCTTGTCCACCAAAATTGGAGGCACCTGTTTGCAGAGGTAGGAAAATTGAACTTCACATCACTCTGTGCCAGTTCATCTAATCCAGTGTTTCCCAATCCGATCCTTGGGGACCCACAGGCAGTCCAGGTTTTTGTGGCAGATGGGAGGGAACAAAAATGTGAGCTTGGAGGAAGGGAAAGCATGGACCACCTGGGGGTCCCTGAGGACTGGGCTGGGAAACACTGATCTAATCTCAGGACACTCTCACGAATCCCATCCACTTTCCGAAACTGCTTGTCCCATTCAGGGTTGTGGGGGTCTGGAGCCCATCCCAGAAGCTATGAGTGCAAGGAAGGCAACACTAACTTATTGCAGGGCACACTCACACACACCTAAGTGCAATTTGGCAACTACAGATAGCCTCAGCGTGTTTTTTTTTCTTTGGGGGAAGAGAACCAGAGTACCTGGAGAAAAGAAATAACCCCACAATGACATGAGAAAATATGCAAACTCAACACACTTGGAACCCTGGCAGAGACTTGACAGTGCTAACCACTGCACCTCCATGCTGCTGCCCCCAAAAGCCCTTTGTTATTGTATAAAAAATAAGGTTTAGACAAAGAACCGCCTGCATATTGTTTTGTAATATTTTGTCAAATAGTATTGTATTTTTTTTACTGAAAAAAGCAATTTAATCGTCTCATGAAGTGATAGACTACTATACCATAGAGTATAAGTCATCTTTTCATTATAGGACAATATCCAAGCTTCACCTTGACATCAGGGGCTATCTTATAATGATTATTTTGATGTCCCATGAAAGCGACAATACAGTACCTGATTGTTTTTAGAGAGGCTCATTTGAGTGTCGCTCACTTACAAAGAGGTTATATCTGTCAGTGGTTAAAACTTGACTTTTTTTCATTTCAGGGACTGTCCGGCCCAGTCTGCCTTAAACCCCCCTGCCAGTACCTCTTTCACCATAGTCTTTTTGCTGACCACACTGCGTCATATCCACTCCAAGTAAGGCCCTGAAGAAGTGAAGGCATGTCCATTAGACATGTCCTCTTAATTTCCCTACATAGCTCAATGAAGTACCATCACTTATTAGTTAATAGTTTCAGTAAACATCAACATAAAACGTGATTTACAACTGTTGTTGCGTTGAGGAAATGGACACAGTATCATGAGGTGTTCTACTTCATGGGTATGGGTTAAATAGCTCTCCAGCAAAAGTAATTAGTGATTTAGCTTTCAGGAAAATTACAGAATTGAAGAAGAAGAAGAAGAAGAGCCATAGTATTATTGTATACATACATATTGTTATTTCTGCACAAAGATTATTCACACATTTCACTAATATATTACATGCACCGATCAGCCATAACATTAAAACCACTGACAGATGATTGATTATCTTATTACAATGGCACCTGTGAAGGATACTGCTATGTATTAGGCAAATGAATAGTCAGTTCTTGAAGTGGGCAAGCATAAGGATTAGAGTGACTTTGACAAGGGCCAAATTATGATGGCTAGATGGCTGGGTCAGAGCATCTCCAAAACAGCAGGTCTTGTAGGGTGTTACTGGTATGCAGTGGTCAGTACCTACCAAAAGGAGGGCCGACCAGTGAAAACATGCGTCCTGATATTTATGCAGATGTCACTTTGGCTACGTTCATACTGCCATGCTGAAGTGCCTCAAATTTTTCGCCTTAATGTGACACAGATGTGATCTTTTCAGGGCTGCCTGGACATGCAAATCTGATCTTTTCAAATCGGATTTGTGCCACTTTCATATGTGGTACTAAATCGGATACGTGTCCCATTCATGGCCATTCGACCTGAATGTAAAGGCTCAGATCGGAATTCATGTGGCTTTTTGCTTATACACATACGCTGACATCATCAGCCTGTACCGGCAGCTCAGGAAGGTAAAAATGGAGGAGAGCTGCGATAACAGTCAGTGGAAGGATGGAGAAGGTGGGGATTTAACTGATATTTGGGGAAATGAATCTGTTCAAGCTAAACTGGAAGGAACTTATCCTAATAGAGTAGTAATGGAAATAATTGCCAAAGAAATGGCAGAGCGCAGACACAAACGTGGCTACAATGGCAAAGGAACATAAAGAGCCTGAAGTCAAAGTTTAAAGAGGTAAAATACTCTAATCAGCACAGCGGTCATGGCTGCACGACGTGCCAATTTTATGACCAGCTTTTCACCCGTGTGAAAACGTATTAATGTGCGCATGCGTGACGTTTCGGAGGACCAGTGTGTTCACATTACAGTCAGATACAGGTCACTTGTACTTATGAATGTGAACCAACAAGATAGACAAATACGATCTGAGGAAAACCTCGGAATTGAACGATGTGGCTGGCAGTGTGAACGTAGCCCAAGTGCCGAGGTACATAGTCCATAAAGTCACCAAGGCTCTATTAACTCAATAACTGTAGAGATCCAACCTTCCTCTGCCATTAACTCCAGCATAAAAACTGCACCAGGAGCTTCATGGAATGGGCTTCAATGGCTGAGCAGCTGCATGCAAGCCTCACATTACCAAGCACAAGGCCAAGCGTTGGATGGAGTGATGTAAAGCACGCCACCACTGGACTGTGGAGCAGTGGAAATGTCTTCTGTGGAGAGATGAATCATGCTTCTCTGTGTAACAGCTTGATGGACAAGTCTGGGTTTGGCAGATGCCAGGAGAACGTTACCTGCCTAACTGCATTGTGTCACCTGTATAGTTTGGTGGAGGCTGTTTATCAGGGGTTGGGTTAGATTCCTTAGTTCCAGTGAAGGCAACTCTTATTGCTTCAGCATGCCAAGACATTTTGGACTATTCTATACTTCCAACTTTGTGGGAACAGTTTGGGGAACAGTCCTTTCTGTTCCAGAATGACTGTGCCCCAGTGCACAAAGCAAGGTCCATAAAGACAAGATTAGGAGAGTTTGGTGTGGAAGAATTTGACTGGCCCACACAGAGCCCTGACCTCAATCTGACTGAACACCTTTACGATGAACTAAAATGGAGATTGTGAGCCAGGTCTTCATGTTACATCAGTGCCCGACCTAACAAATGCTCTTCTGGCTGAATGTGCCACAGATACACTGTAAGCTGTCTGTGAAGGGCAGCCACCTGTAGTGGTGTCCAGGGAGCTGGGGGTTAAGGGCCTTGCTCAAGGAGCCACATATGTGCTGAGGCTGAGTTTGAACCAGCGACCTTCTGATTATAGGCCCACTAAGCTACACGTTGTATGTATGCAGTATGTATGTATAGAATGGGGTGTCAAAGGTTCCTAGAGTGTAATGGCCAGGTGTCCCAATACTTTTGTCCATATAATGTGTGTGTGTGAGAACTGGTGTGGGCATGTTCCACCAACCCCTCCACACACCAGTCTGCCACAAAACAGGCCTGTTCCAGAATGTTAAAACCTTACTCTTATTTCGTATCACCTCCCTGCCAGGGTGCAGGTCTGAACCGCACTAAAACTGCTAATTTTTTCTTAGAACAAAGAACCTCCCTTTACTCACACCCTGATGCTCAATATTCAATTCTGTAATCAGTCTACACCATACACTGGCATATACCAGGGTAAGTGTGCATATTGTTAAGAGCTGTGTGAGAGGCAGAGGCCTTACTGTAGGTGTCTGACCAGGGCCAGCATCACACACAGGAACTCCCCGATGAGCGGCAGGGGCAGGCACTTGGCCGGCCGACTGCCCCCGGGCGCCCGGTTCTCCTTCTTCCCCAGGTTGGTAAACCAGAGCCTGTGGACCAGGTCAACTGCTATACACAGCAGCTGGCCGTCCAGGCACCTGGAGGTGGTGAAAAGTGACCAAAAATTTGTCAGATCAACTCAAAGGTCACCACCTTTCATGCATTAGCTAAAGCCTGAACAGCCTCAATAAAATGACATCATAAAACAGCAGGTATACTGTTCAGGTGAAAATACCAAGTCATCATCTTCCAGGGAATAACACAGTAATTGTTTTGCATATAGCCATGCCCACCTGGTCTCGATTAGCTGCAGAGTCCACGTCAGAAGGCCGTGGACGTTGATGAGCTCATAAGCAGCTTTGGTTATATGAGCAGCTTGCTGGAGCACGTCCAGGATCAGAACCTGTGAGGGATCACACGTCTGTATCACTATGCTCAGCAAGAACGCTTCACATCACCTTCATGTCCACACTCCTTTGGTCTGTTTTAGCTTTCATTGTCAGGGCTTCACTTCGGGAAATTTTGAAGTTTGTTTCTAGCAGTAGTGAAAGGTTTTTTTTAAGGGGTATATTCAAGAGAACAGCCATTTTCACTCTGCAGGAACTTTTTTTCCGGAGACAGGACCTTTTTCAGGAACAAGGAACTTTTTTCGCAGTCCTACCCAACTGCGTTCTGGAACTGTATTTTTTACTCCAAACTTGGCATTTTTTGTTCGACCACAAACTAAGTGGGGTGAGGCTCATAGTGATATACTTGCTGAATTGGTTGGCCGCAAGCATCGGCACTAATTTGGACGTGGGGGAAAAAGAGATAGAAGCAGTAGAGCAAAAATGGAGCAGATGGAATTACTGTTGTTCCTTAATTACATTTAATTCATCAAAGAATACCATTGTGCTTTCATCTCCATATTACTGCATCAGAAATTACGCAGATAACCAATGTATTTTTGTGTAACATTTGCCGTTGGCAGTGAAACTTGCCAGCAGTATTCAGCAGAATAATGTTGCAACACTTTTTATTCTTTGGAAAATGAAAGGTTGATCGGCTGATTAACCCGATTTCATAATGAATTATAAGGACGTTGTGAGTCATATAAATAAAATAAAAATAAAAGTCTGTGTCCCATATTGATAGTGATCAATACTCCCAATAACTAACAAATAACTAACAAAACACAATTAATAAAAACTAGTAGTTGACATATAACTAACAAAACATCCTCTATAGATTTGGGCTGGAGGTGTAGTTTCATATGAAATACGTGTGACGTTTAATCTATGACATTTTTATGTCTCTCAGGCTTATTTAGCATAAAGGTCCCAGTCGCTGTGGGGAACAGGGTGACGCTGGGGTCAGGCGGGTTCATACCCGGGTGGCGTCGTCGCACAGCGGACTGGCACAGAAGCCCATCAACACCTGGAAGATGCCCTGCTGCTCGCAAACCTCATAGCAGTAGCGGTCCTTCATGCCCTCACGCAGTACACCGATCAGCCACTCGCGCTCAGCCTTGTGCTGAAACACAGATGCCGCTCAGTGTCGCCCCCCGAAGCCACAGCCAGAGCTCGCAGCTTTACAGAAGGAGCCTGGATTCAAAAGGGCTGCTTATCTGTATACAAGATTACATGAGCTAGCAAGCAACATTACTTAAATTGTTTCAAAAACACAATAATAAACCTACTGTATGGTAAGGCATAGTATTTTCCAAGCTTTCTAAAGACATCATTTTAAATTCAAAATAATTAGCTACAAAGGTCTGTTTTTGGCCAACTGAATGTACACGCAGAGTGTTGCATCCTTACTACTAGTCAACTGGGCTAAAGAAAATGTAGTCTGACGAGTGATTTTTTTTTTAGTCATCCTCCATCTAAATTACTTGCCTCTGGTGAGTGAGCAAGGTTAATTTCCAGCCCTGTATACGTGTCCAATCAGTTAAGGAGTTGTAGGATTTTCGAATTATGGAGATATACATTACAAAAAGATTGTAATGGTGGCAATTTGAGAACTTGGGTGTCATCGTTGGGTAAAAACTGTGGTTGGGTTTCACTGAGGCCTCACAGTTATAGGCTGGTGTGCTTGGTTCCCACCCAACTTCCATGTGTGTGCATGTTCTCCCTGTTCTTACATGGTCTACCTCTGGATACTTTGCTGTCCTCCAAATCATAAAATCAGAGCTGGCGTCTATAAGCTTAGTTGTCGTTTGTCGTTCCGCCTGGTCGCGACTGGTACCATGCCAGGAACTTCCAAAGAAAAGCTACTGAATCAACAATAATATGTTTTGGGAGAACGCAGGTATCATGTCACGCTACCTCCAAGTCGAAGCTGTAGAAAAACCTGAAGAATGCCGGAACCCTCTTCAAGTCCAGGTCTTGGTGGGCAAGCAGGAACTTGTTGATCACGAGGTACATGTGCTCCTCTGGAGAGAACGGGAACGAACGGTCACACGCTCAACATCAAAGTGCCCGCTGCCTCTTGAGGTGCCACGCTGAGGTCCGCCTCACCACCCACCAGGCTTCAGCATCTGCTGCGCCACCTTGCCCACGTAGGTGGTGAGCAGGAAGGGGACTCGGAGGTTCTCCTGCCGGATGCCATTCCTCACGGTATCCATCAGGTACAGCAGCTGGGACGGAAACGGTCAACAGGGCAATTAACACACATACGCACATCGGTAAAACCAAAATAACACACAGAATTTCATTAGCGGATATCTGTAGGAACTCCGGACAGTCATGACCAACGCCGTTCAAAAATATACTTATAAAACTATGAATTTACAAAACTATTCTGATAATAAATTTCCTCTCAGAGGGCAGCTACGCACGGCCCTGTCCCATGATGCCAGAGTGTCTGGTTTCTCCAGCGCCAGGAGCTCGCATCCTTACCTGCCTCTTCCCTGCGAAGCGCCCAGCCTCCAGGTGGTGGTAGAAGGAGCCCAGAACCTGGTAGGCGGCAGCCCTCAGCTTGGCATCGTAGCTGCTGAGCGCTGCCACCGCCACGCCCAGGGCGTGGCTGGACACAAACTTGTGGCAGTTGACCACAGACTCTAGGGAGGGAGAGAGGAGGAAACCGAAAGATTTTTTGCAATGAGAAGAAAGCCAGATCACGTCAAGGTGCACGGCTCAAACGCTGGGTAATTCGGAGACTGCGATTCACTTAACCCCAAAAAATGCAGAACACACACGGAGCCCCCAGCTACAAATCGAACAAACAGCCCTGTGTGAATCTCCAGGGGTAATGAGCCACTGTGCTGCCCTCAAATACACACTTTAGGGATTAATTTTTATCAGGACATCAGAATCATTGATCCAGGACAATTAGAATTATACAATAAATACACAACAGATGACGGGACTTGAAACATAATAAAAAATAGGAGCAGCTTTTGAGGTTGAGGTTGGCGGCTAATCAAATTTAAACAGTGACTAATGTAGTGTGAGGATTTGGGGGGGGGGGGTGGCTGTCAGGGGAGGGGTTACCAGGCTTAAGCAGCATGCTGAAGAGGGGCAGCAGGAAGCACGGATCATAGAGCTCCCCCAGGTCGCTGGGAGCCTCCTCCCGGTAAATCAGCTCCTTGGCCTCCTGCAGAGGGCGCACCAGACAAACCGCGGGGCCACCAGTCAGCACTAGTCACACCAGTCAGCACGATCCGCATGGAACTGGATCAAAGCTCTGAGTGCTCAAAAAGCAGCCTAAATACATGTTTCTGCCATAATGCAAGTGAGATGCAATAAAGTAGAGCATAGGGGAAAGAAGGAGAAAACTGGAGAACCTGAAAGCATAAGCAAAGCTTTGTCAGGTTTGGTCATCTACACTCTCAAAAGCTGAGCGTTTACGGAGAAGGTCTGCTGGTGGGCAAAAACGGCAGCGGATATATTTGCAATTGGTCTGACAGCGTTCAGTGCAGGCAGAGATCCTGCCTTCCATATTCATTTGTGCATCTATATCACACAATCACAGTCAATACATTTCAAATATATCATCTTTAAATCATGAATAAATTATATATATTAATGACAGATAATGGAAAGAATGTACATAGGACTACTATAAAGAGATTATGTCTTGATGCTGCATAGTTAATTACAAAGGAAATGGTATTAGACAGTGATGAATCAAGCGTAATAAACAGAAAACTGATATCGTAGATAAATTACTCCGAGGGGAATTTAAATTTTGTCTCAAATAAATTTGCATGTCCTCCTTAGTGTTGTGTTTATTTGTGACACTTGTTTCATAAAACCTGCAGTAACACAAGCCACTTTAATATTGAAATAATTCAAAGTCTCCTCTTCTGTGCACGTCATTTACATCAGAAAATTTACTGACAGAGGAGATTTACTCAGCCAGTTATTGTGGGAGGGGGCAGGGCGGGGGGTCTACCGAGGGGATGATGCGGCGATTCTGGGGGAAATGTGCCACAGTGCTGAGCATTCTGTCTGGCTCCAGCAGGGCCAGGAGGCCCTCCCCGCTGGGCTGCTGCCACAGGGACGGCCCCAGGCTCTTACAGGCCTTGTGGTGCTCCACAGCCGCGGGGCCCCACAGGAGGAACCTGGGGGGGAGCATTACCATGGTGAGAAACACAAAGCAATATAAAGATGGAAGAAAGGAAGGCAGATCAAACAATAGTGTTGCTTTTTTCCAAGTCATACATTAACAAATTGTATCTTACGAGTAAATTTCTAGATCACGTTACAAATACAAATCATCTGATTTTAAATTGAGAGAGCAGGTAGAAAGTGGACCTACTGAGGCTGAGCCAGACTCACTCCGTTCTTCTCGTACTGCCGCAGCAGCAGCAAAATCCTCTGATCTGCACCAGCACAGGAAGGCGGGGGGGTTTAACGCCACTTGCAACCACTCTACCCCCTGGCCGCTGTGACCACCCCGTCCTGACCGTCACCTCACCTGTAGGACTCAGCGTTGCGCCGTAAGCTCCGAGCAGGACCACAAAGTGACTGCTGTGACAGACGGAGGGACACTTCTGCACCAGAGTGAGGAGGAGTGACACCAGCAACCCTGCAAGGTACAGACCCCATTCTTACCTACCCCAGGGGGGAATCTCAAGCCTTTAAAAGCAATAAAATGCTTAGGAAAGGTACAAAACAGATGCCCAAAGTCAGACAAAGCAGGAGGTGGGAGAACGATCCCTCCAAGTGCCTGCACCGCTCCCCAGGGAGGACCCCTCAGGGTGCCCCTCCGAGTGCCTGCCCCGCTCCCCAGGGAGGACCCCTCAGGGTGCCCCTCCGAGTGCCTGCCCCACTCCCTTGGAAGGACCCCTCAGTGTGCCCCGCCGAGTGCCTGCCCCGCTCCCTAGGGAGGACCCGCGGGGTGCCCCTCCGAGTGCTTGCCCCGCTCCCTTGGGAAGACCCCTCAGGGTACCCCTCCAAGTGCCTAACCTGCTCCCTTGAGAGGACCCCTCGGGGTGCCCCTCCGAGTGCCTGCCCCTCTACCTTTCACCGAAGAGCCTCCCCTGGATGCATGCTGCTCATCCAGCATCGATGGCAGGAAGAGAGAATGGCTTGTGATCATCATATGCAGGGTGGGTAAGGTGAGCAGGTCAGCGGGGACATGGTCAGCTTCATAAACCCGACCCAGCAGGCTGCTCAGGGTCTCCAGGAAGGCTGAGCTGCTGTAGCGGTGTCTGGGGGGGAGTGGGTACTTAATACCATACTGACAGTACAGCCAGGTGGCACACTTACAGACTTACAATACTCAGATAGTACTTACTTCAATCCAGCCTTGATGAAACTGTTCCAGTCAGGAAGAATCAGCTGTTCTGCTGAAGTCTGTTAGAAGAAAATTCATTAAGTACTCTCTAATCGATTATTCTCAGCCAAATAAACTGTTTATCAATACTCATTCCATTATTAACCAATGAAGCTACATTAAACATAGCTGATGGGTTAGGGGGATGGTACAAGGCCAGCGCACCAGTAGCTCCTGCACTCTGAGCAGCATGGCTGCCTCTCCATCCTGCTCTCGCTCCTTGGCACTCCTAAACCTTGCACTCAGCCACTGGAGGGCAGAAGAGAGCAGGGTCTTCCTCCAGGAGGCCACCTGCTCCGGGGAGCCAGCCAGCACGTCGCTGATGGAGCTCACAAGCTGCCACCTAAGGGAAAAAAAGTGTTGGCAGTATGTAAGGACAACCACCACAGTGCATTCTGGGATGCATGGAACGCAAAGATGAGCGGAGAGCTAAGACTGTGTTACTGCTACGATTCTGTTGTACTGGAAGGTTGTCTTGACCGGAAAAACCAGAAGACACTGCATGGCTAAAGCTGCTCCGATGGTGAGAAGGTTCACCATGACAGTGAGTGTTTATCCACAACAGAGCATGTGAGCGAAGTGGAGCGAGGAGCGGAGCGGGTGGAATCTGGTCAGAGCGTGGAGCGGTTTTTTAATGAAGGCTGGAGCGGTCGCTCTGTCTCGCTCCAATACGTGTCTCCCTCCAAGGCGTGCCCAGATCTACCCAGAATTCATCTGTACAATTATCAAGACTGTTACACAAATTGGCCGAGATGGAATTCTCAAAGTATTTCACAAAGGAAACTGATAGATCATACAAGTGTAATATTCTTATCAAACGTATAGATGACAATAATGTAGAGCAAGAATAACAATGTGGTGAAACTGTTTCAGTGAGTAAATATTCACTTTGGAATAATTTTTCTCAGAAACATGAGTGTGTGCTACGCGAACAGGCAGAAGCCAGAGCAAAACGCGAGCAAGTTTTATATCGTTGTAGTATCCTATATGAAGTCTATAAAATAAATTAAAGTATAAAAGCCTATAGTAAAGCCTAAGTAAATATTGGTAATCAAATACATTTGTTTTGTGATTCAAAGAAGGTCTAATGGGATTTTTTAAATTTCGCGTAACGCTGTCAGTGAAATTTCATTTTATAGATAGACGCAGCAGCATCAACAGAAAAAAATTGAGGAATTTAAAACGTGGATGTTTAGTCTGTATATTTTTTAGGCTATTAAGCCCACTGATTCCTTTATTTTTAAGCCCATTTTTTAGAATGCCATTGGCAAATGTGTCCATTGTTGCCTATATGTTGCTTAAAAATAATTTTTTTGAGTGGCAATGTTGCCGTTGCTCATATTTCCTTATGATTTAATACTTCGGTTTAAGGTGACATTTGTTAGGCATGCAGATTATTTGTCCCTCTTTTAAACTGGAGCGAGCGTGGAGCGATTTGACTGGAGCGGGAGGAAATTTTAGTGGAGTGAGGAGCGGTATTGAGCGGAGCGGCGAAGTGTGAATTAGAGCAGAGGAGCAGGCGGAGCCGACAGTCAAATCGCCGCTCCACTCCGCTCACGTGCCCTGATCCACAAACTTTTCAATACACAATGCAGACGGTTGGATAAAGAACCTGAAGTAATTAACCAGTCCGAGTTGTATTTGCCAACGCAGACATTCTGGCAGCCATGTTTATTCCCATTAAGATCCAGACCATTCTTTCTGAATTTACTCATATGAACACAGAGATGGGGAGGGGATGGCCCATTTTGCAGGGGCGAGGTCTGGGACTCACCTTTCGCACCCGGCTGCCCGCTCCAGGACGCCAGGTAGGCGGTGGATGAGCTCAGCAAGCTCCGTCTCCTTTGTGGTCTGTCTAATGAGGCTGCTGAGGGCCTCGGTGAAGGCAGGCAGGGAGTCACACGCTGCGCTGGAGAGCACAGATTCAACCAGGCCAGGGAGGAGGGTCGTCTTCAAGGATTGGAGGACAGCCGTGTGCACTATGCAGCGGAGGAAGGGCATGGGAGAGGGGGCGGCGTAAGATACGGAGCACAAACACTGTGCACTACTCTTTCAATGTACATGCGCATAGCGGCCAGTAGGTGGCATGACCATTAAGGAATGTTTGGGTAAACAAGCAATAAGATAAAACATTAGCGCATGGACTTTTCTATACTTTCCGTTCAGGAAAGGGCAGCCCACCTCCTTTGGGTCTGGCCGGGCCGTCAGCGCTGGCAGCGGTCAGGTACGTGTTGAGGAGTGGGAGGAAGCTCTCCATGGCTCCCGAGAGCCGCTGTAGGTTAGCCGGCTCCAGGCACCACAGCTCAAACTGCAGTCGGTGGGCAGCACAGCCGCGGAGCATGGTCATTCCAATGGCAAGGCCCGCCGGGTCGCCCCAGTCAAGGCAGTGCAGCAGCAGGTCACCCGGGAGCAGAGCCGCCGCCTGAGGCTCCCTGCATAGCGCCCCCAACAGGAGGTCAGCAATACTGCCTCTGGGAGAGGATGCCAGCAGGAAGGCCAGGGCACGCAGGTGGGCCTGCGACAGGAGGGGGGCACAGTCACCAGCTCCTTCAGAAAGGATGCTCACGGCGGCCTGCCCATAGACACTTAGCTCCGCCCTCTCACTCTTACTGGCCAACAGCCTCTCCGGGGGGAGGAGCAGCAGGCTGGACAGCACCTCCTTCAGGCCTGCTGCCTCCATGTACCCGTGAAGTGCCAGAAGCCCCTTCAGCGGCCACGAGGCCTGAAGAACCGGCTTCGTGGCCTTGCGGCTCAGTTCCCTCAGTAGGGCCCCCTGGACCGCTTCCAGGTACCCCGCCATCAGCTCCAGAGAACCCAGGTCCCTGAGAGTCGGGCCACAGCGCACCAGCAAGGCCAGAACCCCCTCGGTGAGCTGTCTGCAGACCAGTTTCACCCGGACTGGGTCCAGACTGTGAGCTGGCAAGGAACCCAACTCCAGAGCCAGGAACCAGGACTGAAGGGTAGGGTGCTTCAAGATGGATTGCAGCATACCGAGCAACACCTACACATCCAGGCAAGGGACTTATTACAGATACAGCATTTATTATAAACTGTTCAGAAACACAGCCAGTATCAAGGATGCACAATGGTCAGAATATCTATTGTAAAATTATGTACATGCATGGGACAGTAAAAAGCAAATATTAAAATACATTTGTTTCAGACAAATTTCCTTAAGTGTAGAATTCATAAAATTAGGAACGCGTTTTCAGCTCCGCCAAGGAACATTCCAGACACACACCTGGTCCTTGTCGATTCGCTCCCTGACGGTCTCGTCCGTCTCCAGGAACATGTTCGACTCCCCCACGGAGTCGAAGGCTTCACTGTCCGCCATGTCCTCCACGGCCTGAAGTGCTTCCACCAGCGCCCCCAGCACCTTCAGGAGGCAGCCCAGCACGGCATCTTTGGACTTCTGCAAATCAAACGGTCAGACGGCCCTTAAGACAAAGCTTCCCTCAGCGTGGCAGCTTTCCCGATACAACAGGCAGGTCAAAAACAAGAAATACAAGATGATATATTAGCGATTTAACGAGAACAAGCCACGTATGACTGCAATCGTTTTATGTGGGGAAGATACACACAATAAATAACTTTCTGAAAAGAACACCAGCACAGACAAGCAGTACAAACAGAAACCACCATTTAACACATACATGTATGAGAGACCAACCCATTCTAGTTTAACTTGGTAGGCAGTTTCCTTTTGTCCGGAGGGTTGGAGTCTCTACCGTCTGAAGGGTACGGAGACCGCGAGGGTCACGGGTCGCAGCCTCACCACATACCGTGCCAAACGTGTCCACCGAGGTTTTCAGATAAAGGAGGACTTGCTTGGCAGCCACGGGGAATTCGGCCACGCCAAGACTCAAGAGCGCCATCTTCAGGCTGTCCGCGAAAGAGCTCCTCAGCCAGGCATCAGGCCCATCACAGAAGGCCTCCTTCATCACCTCTGTGAAGCTGCCGTCGAGACCCACCTCATCGGGACGGGGGACCATTGTGGATTTAAACTGGGGCAAAATGGGAAGGTTCAACAAAATCACGACATAAAAGCCTATCAACATCTCACAAGGATGCAAACACCCAGAAAGAAGCACCACATACGCCAAGGGAACAGACACTACGCTGCTGGTGAAGGAAATGTCTGCATCGACCTTCACAGTAAAAGCCACCCAGTAGCATAACCACCAAATGCACATGCTTATTACTAGTGCTGAGCGATAAAACGATCTCGATTTCTTATCGATAAAAAATGAGGATGATCACGATGATACACACAGACTATAAAACTCGATCGACCAAGTTTGCTCCGTTTTTGAGAATGCGCTGAGACAGACACATCGATGGCCTATCGAGCAGAGGTTTACTGAACGCAAGCACAACAGCCAATCACCGACGACGTTGTAATTTTGCCCATCCTCCCTTAAAGAAGCGCAATGGGTGCATTTGACTGACTTGGGCTTTGGTCTGTCTGCAGCTGACACGACGTGGACTCGTGGGGTATAAACTGACTGCAGCCAGTCGGATAACTTCTACTCCTCGTAGCCTGTGAGACCTGACTGCAATGGCTGCGCTGCCAGAAGGGTGTAGATACATCTATACAAATATCACCTGCATGCTCATTACTTCTTTTACAATAACTAACTCCTTATACAAACTGTTAGCAGTGAATAAAACTATTGTGTATAGTGGCTCTGTGTGAAAAGATAACTGCCAGGAAAAAGATCAAATACAATGTATTTTGTATTTCAAGGATTCAAAGTTTTTATTGTCATGTACAGAGTACAATGCAATTCTTACTTGAATGCTTTCTTCACAGACTGGACGATTAAGTGGCGCAACATTACAGTAACTAATGATAAATAAACCACTAACTTATATGTACTATTAGAGCATTTATTTAAACTTTATTTTACCAGGTAAATGAACTGAAAAGCAGTTCTTACTGCTTTACGTGCTTTTCAGGTGAAATAGCAGATAATGCACAAATGTCATTCATGTTCCAGTTTGTGCTGCATGGTTTGTCTCAAGTCGTCTTGCTCTTGCAAGGATTTTGTACCATGAGACAAGGTGACGCGTGGTGACATTTTGCAGTGCCAGACAAAAAAATCTAACCATAACTTGGAATTTTTTTGAATAAGTGTTTTTTGTTCGGTTTAGATACTTTTCTACCTCAGAATTTTAAAAGGTTTTTAAGAGACCAAGAGTAGAGGAAGGTACTTGTTGCTGTCAGTTCTGTCCTGCTTTATTTTATGTTTGCCCTTATATATTTGCAATATTATACAGTTTTGCACATTGCTGCATTATATGGTTTTGTTCATTTGAGCTATGTTTCTTTGAGTACTTAAATCAATAACCTTTTATAATTTTAAGGGAATTTTGGTTGTAAACAGTAAAATAAGTATTTGTTTACTATTATTGTTTATTTCAATCTATTCATTCTATTTGTCAGAATAGGGTTATTTTATTATTACATTATTACATGGGACAGTGTTGTGAAACTATAATACTGATAATTATCGATATTGGTCAATACAGGAAAAAATATCGTGATAATTTCTTTTGTCATGTCGCCCAGCTCTACTTATTACTGAATTAATGCATTGACCTTCCATCACACATCCAGCAGAGGGCAGTAGAGAGCTCAGAGCCTGCCTAGTTTAGGGACACCCTGAAAAGATTGTCAGTTTATCACAGATTAATGAAAAAATAAAAGCAGTACCAGATTTTCTTTAGCCTGTGGAGGAAGCCAGCGAGTGTAGTAGCTGTGGAAGCCGAGCAGGGCGGGGTGAGGGCTTCCGGAAACCAGCTTGTCATACTGCTGAAGGGCCAGGCAGAGCGGCAGGGGGTCTCTCTGGGAATGGAGCACGTCGGAGAGGACGGCAGCCAGGTACACAAACACCACGCCTGAGGAAGGGGGGCCGTGAGGAAAGTCTCAGCCGATCCCCACAGCGTCTAGAGAGACTGAAGTGATTCACTCACCCCTTTCCTCTGCGGAAGCAGGCGGGAGGCTGTTCCTGGTCTCCAGAGCGGCAGGCACCAGCACGCTGAAGGGGAACGTCTGCAGGATGAGGTCATCAGTGAGGGACGGCCCCAGTGGCTCCACCTCACCCTCAGCGCCCTCCTGCATCACGTCCATCATGTCCAAAGCATCTGAAATGCAGCCCGGCATCAGCCACAGAGACGACAGGTACCCGCGGGGTGGCGCGCATCTGAAACGCAGCCCGCTATGGGGCTGGCTGGGCGCGGGGGCTCACCGTCGATGTGCGAGATGGCAATGCTGGCAGCGTCGCCCTCCTGGGCACCGAGGCTGGCCTGCAGGGAGGCTGCATCCTGAACCATGCTCGCCACCTTGTCCGCGTAGCTGTACGGGCTGGAGGTGAGACGCAGCAGCACCTGGCATTCAGGAGCAGCCAGGGGGCGCCGTGCAGCACAGACAGGAAACAGGCAATAAAACACTGGAAAGCTGCTGGCTACAGGCATGAAGGAACACATCTGGCAGATTAGTAATCCCATGGATTAACACACTCCTCCTCTTTGCCTTCTTCCCAACATGGGGTTTTAATCCCTGTGAGGAAAATCTGTCCCTTCCCCTGACTGGGGTGTTCAGTGACCAGTCATCTTCAATCACTGTTTTTAAGGCTGACGGCAATGGAACCATGATTACTGCCAACCTGCATGGTGCTGATCATCCACACACACTGAGACGCAGGTGTATCTCAGCTATCACTAGCGCTAACGATGATACTCACGGTCTCCAGGAAGCGGACGACGGCTTCCTGCTGCGTCCTGGGCAGCCGATCCAGATGGTCCAGCCAGAGCTCCAGCTCCTGCCAGGTGTATTCAAACATGCCGCTGTCCCTCAGCACCTGGCAGACAGGAAGCAAACAGCGGAGAGTGAGCGCAGGAGCCCAGACAGAGACCCTGCAGTTGGACCGTCAAACAAGGCCATTAATGGTATTTATTATGTGAAAAAATCCACAATTATAAAATCATAATGACAAACCTTCATAATCAGCAACCTGGTGGAGTCTTTTAAGGCACCAATGCTGCCGTCTACGAACATCTTGAGCAGCAGGTAGAACACGGATTTCTCACCGGCTGCCTTTCCGGTGTCGGGAACATCCTGCAGGAGCGGGAGGAAGTAAAGATGGTGGTGGAGTTTTGGTGCCTCTTCCAAAGTCCCCCCAAACTGTGCTGATAAAAGCACCACCTCACCTGGACTTGGAACCAGGAAAACTTGTTGGCAGGTAAGTCCAGAGCCAGCTGGAGGATCTGGTGCTGCAGAACTGGGGGAACTTTGAGCTCCTTCTCTGACATGAGGCCTGTGTTCAAGAGGGAACTTATGGCGCTTTTCCACTATCACCGAGAACCAAGCCGTACCACAAAGAAGCGTGACTGAACCGAGCTGGTTCTGTCACCACCATCTGATTGGTTAAAATGTAAGGAGATACTGATGTTCTGCATTGCTATCTTGGATTATATAAAGGAACAAAAGGCCATATTCTGTATTTTATTCATTATTAGTAGTATCGCACATCACAATGTATCGGTGCATTCCCGACAACTCAGAACTTGAAAATTTCCAGTCACCTACCTAAAAAAAGAACTATAGAATAACTCAATAGAACGGATTTGTAATGCAAATTTACACAAGCGAATAATTCTGCTAGCATTTGATAGTAACATAACATGGTGTTTCTCACAGACTTGCTAGCAGAAATTAGCACATAGTAAATCATGATGTAAACCACGTAAACAGGAAATAAGCATCTCTTCAGTTTTACGTCACTGTCGCTCTCTAAAAGCAGACATGACCCTTCTGCGGTGGAGAACCAAATCATGTTGGAACCACACTGTAACCGGCGTTTCTTCGTGTGGCCCCGCTACAGCCAGGCTCCTGTATGCCACTGGAAAAACGCCATTAGATGATTCATGACGAGTGGCAACACCAGAGGTCTCACAAACCTTTCAAGAGCTTGCTGAAGTCAAAGGAGGTTTGGCTGATGAGGAAGGGCGCCACCTTCTGGTACAGGCACAGGACGCGCAGAATGAGGGCCTTCAGAACCGTGGCCTCCGGGTCGTCAAAGCCTGGAGGATGCAGCACACGGAACACGGATTCAGGCCACCCGAGGTTTGGGAAAATGCCTACAGTCCTCAGGAGTAACGTACCATGTCCAAGAGGCTCCAGAGTTGGCTCTTCCTTACTCTCATCTTGACTTCTGCTTTTCAAAACATCTTCACACTTCTCCTTCTTTGCCAAGGACTGCCAGTTAGAAATGATGCTGTTGACATCCGGTAAGACCTGGGGAGGAGGGAAGGGGTATCGTACCAGCATATTCAACACCTGGCGGCACCTAACCAATGATACCTACATGGGTCTTCAAACCCCTTCTCAGAGGCTCAGGGCTTGGAGCCCACCTCCCATTACCTTGGTCTGGGCTTGGAGCCCACCTCCCATTACCTTGCTCGGTGCTTGGAGCCCACCTCCCATTACCTTGCTCGGTGCTTGGAGCCCACCTCCCATTACTTTGCTCAGGGCTTGGAGCCCAGCTCCCATTACTTTGCTCAGGGCTTGGAGCCCAGCTCCCATTACTTTGCTCAGGGCTTGGAGCCCAGCTCCCATTACT
>JABFEA020000039.1:13499009-13516771 GCA_019775915.2 Cyphomyrus plagiostoma | reverse complement strand
CACTTCACAGGCTGCCTTACAGACCTTAGGCTTCACTTCACAGGCTGCTTTACAGACCTTAGGCTTCACTTCACAGGGGCTGTGTGGTGGCAAAGGTTCAGATGTTGCCTTCTTGACAAAAAAAAAAAAATCTTATACTTATTGTCCAGTTTCAAACATCTTTTCAGTAAAGAGAGCAGCACGCCCTCTGGTGGACATACAGAAAGATAGCAAGTGTCATCTCTTGAATGAAGAGAATTCATGCTAATGCATTTAGAATGAGACAACTACAGGCAGTCCCTAATGATGAACAGGATCCGCTCCTTAGGACTGTCATTAAGTGAAATTTGTAGGTAAGTCAGAGCTATAATAACACAATGCATGATAAAAAATAAAAATTATAATAAAAATACAGTCATAATAGAAGTAACTACTTATGGTGCTGTAATGTGCTGAACCCTGAGCCGATGAATTGCTGATGCAGTGTGATGTTTTCTCAAGAGTAACAAAATAGTGCCGTTATTACGAATCATTGTATTTAACCCAAAATTTTAACATAATAGTGTTTATGGTGGTTCGTTCTTAAGTACAAGGTGTCCGGTCCGTAAGTCGGACGTTCTTATGTTGGAGGTGGCCAGTATATCTATGTTTTTTGGTAAAGACAATAATGTTTGTTGGCAGATAACTCTCTCTAGACAGCGGATTGCGGAGGCTTATGATGTAGCACTGATCAGAGGTGCTCTGAGGTGGTCTTTCTCCATCCATCCATATCCTGTGCTTCTCTCTTCACTGTCTTTGCCGCCGTCAGCACACCTGCTGGTCCTGGCCTCACACCCACAGCACTTTTGTGAAATAGCTCCCCAGGCTGTTTCTGCCCTGGGGCAGTAGAGGGAGTGGGACTGTGTGGCCTTACCACTGTCTCTCACTTTACCTCCAATGATAATTTGAGGTAGAAATAATAGGATTTTCACTTTAATAGGCCCTTACCTTGCAATTTACAACATTTTCCTCAACAGATTTATTTCTTACTACTGAGTAAGAGGTTGCCATGGGTTACCAAGAAGACATCCTGTCAGAAGACTGTATGTATTTTTTGGAGAATTAACTGTATCAATGATCAGGGTAGCTGCTGAAAATGTGTAATGGGTTAATGTAGATTTAAGGGCTGGTACCTGTGAAGACACATGCCAGTACTCAGGTGAGATGTAACATTTGCAGCCTCTGGGTGACTTAACATCACATTGTGAAGCTCGTTTTCAATCAAGATTGTTAAACGGTCAAGGGAAAATCTAGTCAGGTGTATTTATCTTCAATTTTGGGCTGTCATGGAGACATCTGCTCTCTCCTGGGGCTAAACTGGGAGCCATTCAGATGATCAGTTTCTTGTTCCAATAAATGTGCCTGTATCTCATTTTTCCCATCTGGGTGTGAAGATTTAAATTGCAGTTGGCTTTCAGGGACCGACCTCCATATGATTTTAAATCCCCATCATTGGTTCCATCTTGGATTTCACCTCAGTTTTCTCATCTCTGATGTCAGTAGGTTGCTTCTGATTTTTATTTCCCTTATAATGGTAGTCTAATCAAAGAAACACCCCCATTCATGGGGGGTGGGGGATACTTCCTCCCAATCTTACAATAAGACCGAAGAAAAGAATCTGGGAAAAGAAAGCTCTCTATTTCACGTGAAGTTTCAGAGAGGGAGGAACTGAGCTTCTTTAGTAGCTGTTGGAGAAACCTTCAAAAGTTCATTATTGGGAGCAAGACGTGACTGAAATGCCAAGTTCTTCCAGGCGATTAAAACATTTCTAATATATCAATTTTGCCCAGAGACAGAAGGGACAGAAAAACTGAACCATAATTCTGTTTATGCTTTATATTTTCACACATAATATGCCGTGACAGTTCATTCTTCTCAGATGGAGAAAGGTTAGGTGAAATATTTATCATTAATGATGAATAGGAACAAGCCCTTTAGTCATGTGACCAATTCTCCATCCTCGACTTTAGTAGTCTACTTCAAACTCCAGTACTGGGGGGCCACAGCCCAGCACATCTCTGGGTTTCCCCTCATTTTACACACCTGATTCAACTGCTTGTGCTAATTACCGCACAGCACTTGAGCTTATTGTTTGCGGGAAACAGGGAAAGTACTAAGCTACACAGGGCTGTGGCCCCCCAGGACTGGAGTCTGACATCCCTGCTCTACCTGCTGCCTACTGTAGATTTCCAGCTCTCCCCATGCAAATCTCTTACCAGCACTTGCCGGGCACTTGGTGTGTGCGAGACTCTTGGCTTTCGAACAGAGAAAATATTTTACTCATGGCTATGATTTTTTTGGAAAAAACAAAAATCATTCTATCAAAATCACTATTTCCTGTAGTAGAAATCGCAGACATTGTGTTCATTAATGCCTTAGAATTTTTCTTAGGCGCTCACAAAGGTGTGTTCTGCTTTTCGTCCTGGTTGGTTTTTGTTTGTGATTCCCTTTGCTCTGTTTACCCTTGTCGCCTTCCGGGCCCCCAATCATGGGTCCCCGGTTGCGTATCTTATTCAGACAGCGTATGTTTCTGCTTTGCGGGTTGGTGGGACTTCCTAGACCAGCAATAAGCCACAAATTTGCCTCAGAAAAAAAAAGAAATAAAAAAAAATGCCAACCCACACCGGACAGGCAATGAAAATCAAAGGCCGCCTACTCTCGGCAAACAGCTGGCCCCACGGCTGATCTACAGCATCCGGACAAGCCAGGGCACAGTACTCTGTGGGTGTCTGGATCGGGATGTGGATTACCCTCGTGTAAGGTGTGGATGATCTTCCCCCAAGGAGCTGGCACTGGGGCCCTAGTTTGTGTGGGCTGTCTGGTCCCCTCCCAGGCTTAGGCTGCCTGCCTGTGGGCGGATGGCACACAGCCCCTGTCCATAGAGACGATGCCTGTGGTCCCGTGCGAGCAACGTAAAATGAGAAGAACGCTTTGCGGTCTGCGTGGGGCAGGAGCAGCACATTCCCACCCACGGGGGCCAACGGCATTCAGCGTGGGGCAGAGTCTCCTGCCGGCCAGATTTGAGGGGAGGGGTTAGCTGACGCTGAACAGCGATTTTTTGAAATACGTCCGCTAATTTCCAGTGACACATCGCTGCCCTTGATCTTGAATGCAAAGTGGGATAAACTCTTTGGATGGATGAGAGCGAGGCCTGCAGATCATTCTGGGATCAGAAGGCCTGTCATCTTCCGGACTTGCCTGAGGAGCATCTGCTGGGAGGCCTATTTCTGTCCTGCAGGATTCCCAGAGCCCAGGCTTGGCTCCCCCCATGTATAATTTGCACCAGTCATGTTTGTATTTAGCTAACGCTCTGTGGAAGGGAGACCGCATCCTTATTCACCCGTAATTACAGTGATCGGATATCCCTGTGCATTCTATAGTCAAAAGTTAAATCATTTACTCTGCATTTAGTCTAAAAACTCAAGGCAACCCAGGCACTAACCAAAGAATTTTTTATATATTTTCTTTTTAAATGCAGAAGCAGATGTGCTTTCATTCCTGTCGTTCGTTTCTATGTTATTCATCTTAAAAGTGAAATTTTGAAAAAATTGGTGACGTTGCCAATCAGGCACGGAGTAGGACTACTTTCATCCTGGGAGTTTTAAGCCCAGGACCAGTGCATTTTGTCTGTGTTCTGGCAGAACTTTGATAAGTGGTGCCACAGTCCAAGTCTTATCATCTTGATAAATTTATTTCTGACATTTCAAGAAGATAATAAAAATAAAAAACATATTAAACTGTTCATGCAGTCTGACTTTTTAAGCCCCACAGCCTGACTTTTTCAGCCCCGCAGTCTGACTTTTTCAGCCCCGCAGTCTGACTTTTTCAGCCCACTGTTCTAATATCCACCGTTCTAATGTGTGTGAATTTGTGTGAGAAAACTCGCTGGTTCTGAAGCATTGCTACTGACCGGCACAGCAGCTAAGCAGCTAACTTCTCTTCCAAGTCTCCTGACTGGTCGCTCTGGGATTGGTGTGAATGTCTCTATGGCAGGAACAGCAGGGCCGTGAGGGTCATTTGCTTCACCTGTATTGTACTCTCACATGCGACGTTATATAAGATTGAGTTCTGGTTTTTCTTGTTCAGAAAAAGACACCGACCCAGACTGCTGACCCGGTCCTGGTTCTCTCCGCAGCCCCAGCGCTCACTGGTTCTATCATGTGTTTCCTCTTGTGCTGACGCCGAAGTGGCTGTCTGTCCTTTATTTTCTTTCCTCCCTGCCGTTTTCATTACATCTATTCCGTACCTAAATAATGTCCTTCCTCCATCCTTCCGTCCTGGGCTCATGCAGTTTTGGTCGTCATCCTGCCTGTAGCCTTACAGTCACATTTTGAGATAGTTATAAGTATCATTTCCATTTTAGCTCCTGAGGCTGCTTTTACACAGTAAATCATAGTTGTGTTGTATGTAAAAGTTGTACTTACATCATTATTTTTCAGTTTCTGGCTGCTCTGTAGCCATACACCTACACACATACAGCCAATTTACATTTCAAGTCAAAATTATTCAACACCCCTAACCTCAGGAAACATTCAAGGAGCACATATATAAGTGTTCTGAGAGCCTAGTTGATATTCCTAATAGGTAAAATTAAAATTTAAATCTGCTCCACAAACATCTATGTATAAAATTATTCAACCCCCAAAGTTAATATTTTGTGGAGCGTCCTTTACATTTATAACCTCCATTATATGTTTCCTGTATGTGCTCATAAGCTTCTGTTCAGAGCCTTGCTGAAATCTTATCCTTTTTATATGCCCAGGTAGGTCTACTGCTGTACCACATGTTTAAACTGGCGCATGGCGCTGCCATGGTGCCTCTTGGAACTTGGAGTGTCTCGGAAAGCTTCTTGCAACCACAGCCTTTGCTGTGTAATGCGATTATTTCTTCACTCAGCTTTTGCGAAGGCTCGTTGTTGTTGTTGCTATGTTTGCAGCTCGACTTGAACACATGTACGGTAGGGATTTATATGTACTGTACATCACAGCTGTAGCAAATTAAGCGTCACATTATACATTTTCATTATTAATTTGAATATGTCACTCAGCTGGTAATGTACTCTTTAAAGAATCAATGTCTTCAGAATATCTTAAATTTGTAAACAATTACAGTCTTGGGAGGGTTGAATAATTTTGATTGCAAATGTATTGCTCTCATGTAGGACAGGACAAAGGATACAGGGGCAGGCATAAAGGCGAAATGAAAGAGGTTTATTGGAAATGAATAAACAAAGACTAGAAACAAATGGAGGAAGACTGAATACAAGCAACTCAAGAGAATGACATCAGTGATGGATCGGGGATACACAGGACTAGGAAGCACTTAAATACAGGTATCCCCTGTTTACACATTAATAGCTATGGCCTAAAAAATTACAATAAAAAATAAAATCTGTGTTTTTATCTGCTGTTTTTTATGCATGGTGGAGTTGGTAAATAGAGCGGGCCGGCTGTAGCTAGCCTTGTCAGCCAATAAAGACACTGAACTGTACAGTGCTATCTGACGTATATGTTCTGATGTTACAGAACTGTAATGAACTTTAGTTAACTCTAGTTGCCTTAATATTCATTTTCTGTAAAGTTTATAAACTACTTAGTACAGTAATTAAAGGTATGGCACTATGGCAGGGGAGGGTAGCCTAAACTTTCAAAGTGACTGTGGTAGTATTTGATCAATGTCCAAATTGTTTAACATTTTGTTTTACAGAACGTAATGCAGACGGTAAATGGGGGGTACCTGTACAGGACTAAGGAAAAAGAAGGGCGCATTTGAGGGGGCCTTCGAAATGGGACAGCCTTGTCGCACCGCTGTGAAGCATTCGGTCTTTGAATGCAGCCTTAGAAGGATGCAGGCCCTGAATTGGGACACAGCCTATATTTCACTGCATAGAATTAGCATAGCTGTCAGTCACTTCTTAGAACATTTGCCAGTAACCAATCAGAAGTGGTTTCAATTGACATCACTTGATACCCCTAACATGTGCGTAATGTTTCTGCTATCACTGGCTGCAACTGAGTTGTTTTACTTTCTCACCTCTACGCCACCTAAAGAATACTCCTGCCTGCTCTGTGTTTTAGAAGTTTGGAAGCCTGGGGAGTGACACAAGAGACAGACAACCCCAGCCGTAGAAGACGATGCGTGGTGGGTTGTAGCAGAGCTAACGTTTGAGCTTGGCAAGTGTAAATACCATTGACAGCTGTCCCGAGAGCTGCTACAGGCTCCCCGCAGTGATTATGAAAACATTTCACTGGATAAAACAGTCCTGTTATTCTCATTTCCTCTGCCATGCCTGCCAGCTAAACACCAAGGGGCAGGTTCACCACGAGGTTTCCTCGCTCCCCCCACCTCCAGAACTCATACCGGGATAGAGACATTCTGAGCTTAAATGGCTGAAATGGATATACTTCTGTCAATATGCCTGTGAGCTCTTCAGGCGTGAGTTCCTTTTGATTTTCCCACATATCCTATCTGACATCCTGATGTCCGCCATCCACCAGTGGTGGAATGCAACAAAGTATTTGTACTTCAGTACTGTACTTAAGTACATTTTTATGTATCTGTACTTTACTTAAGTAAAAATAATAATGCATACTTTTTATTTTACTCCATTACATTTTGCAGCAATTATCTGTACTTTCCACTCCACTACATTTCTACAATTTATGCCGTTAGTACATTTTATGAACACAATTTCCTCAAAATTTTGCATGAAAAAATAGTTAGCCTATTGCGTTCTGGTGTTGTTTGCCCGTACCTATCAATCAGGAGGCTTTATTAGCTCCAATGATGGCAGAGCGTGCGTCCATTAGCAGCACGAGCTGGTCTGATTTCAAGAAGACGAGACATTCAACATGGCGCCACATCACCACTAGTGCTTGGTTACTGTTGTGTTTCCCTTTTACTGCTCTTAACAGATGTGTTGAACAGTTTTGCAAGTACATAAATGATTTAAAGATATATAATGTCCTGATTGGTTTATCTTAATGGTACACTAGCGGTGTGATGATTCGGGTGTACGGGCGGTGCGGACATCACTGAGATCAGGCAAGGATACGAAACGAGATGGGGTTTTAATGTGCACACGGACAGAAACACATCTTATGCCGCGTCTGCCGGAACAGACGCTGGCGCAGACTTAAATACAAGACACAAAGCACACGACAGGCGAGCGGCAGCGCCACACAGCTGAAAACACTGGGTAATCACACGAGGTAACAAGGAGGGCGTGTCAGACGAAGGGCTGGAACAAGACGGACGACGCAGTACGTGACAAGCGGGTAATACCTGGTAGATAACTTGTCATCCACATAATTCTAAGTTAGAATCTAAGTTATTTTCTACAACAGAAAACACCACGCACCTTATCCCTAACACCCAAAAACGTATCAAGTCTTAATTACTTCATCATTCCCAGAATATCCCTCAAGGACCAAATTGGTCCAAAATTGTGTGTGTTTTTTTTGTTAGGACCTCATGCATTTCTAAAACCATGTCATTTTCACAAAAAACGTCTGTTGTCACCTGGTTGCCCTAGCTGAAATTTGTCCATTGAATACCAGCAAACCCAAGGCCTCTGCCCATAATGGCTAATGACTGGTCAGCATATACCGTCCTTAAGGCAAAAAAAAAAAAAAAATAGTGGCATCACGATAAGGAGAAGATTAGCAAGCCACTGAAAGATGATTTGTGCTGTGGTCTGGATTTGGAGAGCACTTTGCATTTGTAGTTGAATTAACTCCAACTGGAGTGTCTTGGCTTGCTGTTAATCTTAATCTTCCCATTTTCACACATGAACGGCGCCGCGAGACTTCTGAGAAAATGTTCGGTCTGTCTCCAGACTTCCCCACAAGCGCCCTATAGTGACTGAAACCCTGGCCTTTGTCAGTCTGCCGTAGAGCTCACAGTGCACACAAGCTTCCAAATGACACCACAGGTGCACAATCTCTCCCATCCTAACTCTGAATGTTGTCCTCCTTCCAGCCACTGTTCCATTTTCAGCTCTTTTCCCTCTTTTTTTGTGCATGTTGTGGGGGCTGCATGTTTTCTGAGGGGAGTTGCTACACTACTCAGTGAGGTCATGTGCAAATGGGGGTTGGCTCCTTCTTTCAACAACCACCCCCCCTCCCATCCCCACCTTCCAGTTCTTCAGAGAAGTTTGTCTCTTTTTGGATCACGCTACACCAGTTGTTTATGGCCTGACTTAATAATTACAGTATTTTTCCAAAGCTGGTGAGTCAGAGCGGTCGATTTGTGGCGTAGGCCCGCATCTTCATCAAGAGACAGATGCTAACCCATTTCATCATAGTTTTCAAGCACATGTACACACTATTTTGCATTACTGTTCAATGTGAAACCAGAATACTCAGGCTGTTTGGTTTTTTTTTTTAATGTCAGCTTTTGTTGACATTTTGACTGTAGTTTAGCAAGAAAAAGTAAACATTGATTGCATAAGCACGCAGGCCCCTTGAACGCAGTATTTGGTGGAAACACTTCTGTCAACAGTTATAGCTACTACGGCAAGTCGTTTTAACATTAAAAAAGTAGGCAGGATGAAAATTTTAGACATCTGCATTGTAATTATTACTACTTCAAACTGGCATTTCAGATATTCAAATTCAAATCTTACAACTACACACATCTGAGACATCTGTAATTCAATTCTTGCTAGTAGGAATGATGTCACTTTTCCCATTCATTGGAATTACGGTTTTCATTGGAGAGGGCAAAAATTCCATTTTAGGCATCTCAAATGCAAATTCTAGATATCTGTAATTACACTTGTACTAGTAACAATTCTCTTTTTAGATGTCTGCAATATAATTATTAATAGTCACAATGTCTGTTTTAGATATTAAAATTGCAAACCTAATTTACGGATGTCTCAAATGTTCATTTGTACTAGTAAGAACTGAATTTGAGATATTGGAAATGCCCGTTTGTTTACTAAGAATTAAAATACAGATATCTAAAATTGCTATATGCCTACTTATTTATGTTAAAATGGCCACTGAAATTAATTAAAGATTTGAAGATCTGTTAAATATAAATTTGACTAGGAAAGTCTAAGTTATAGATACCATCAAATAGAGTTTTGAATATCTCAAATTTTCATTTCTTACTAAGAGAAACAGAATTCTGGATATCTAAAATATAATTACAGATAGGATAGGGGTGTGTTAAGTTAAAATGGCTTGCCATATAGCTGCAAGTCTTTATCGGTAAGTTTATACCCGGTTCACAGGCCATCCTGGTGTAGCCTTCCCCTGCTCTTCTTGGTAGGTCTCCGCACGATCCCTCACATTTCTAAGGGGTCACTCCCAGCAGGCCACTTTGGGAAGTGAACTTCCTTATTCCATGCTATTTATCCTGAAGAATGCCTGTTTACCTATACCATTAAACAAGACTCCCGAATTGCATGTGCTTTAGTGTATTTTCAGGTACTGCCTGAGACATTTTATAGAGCTGTAGATTACAACCCTTACAAAGTGTGTTTCCCTCACCGTGGACCACAGTAGGTCGATGTGCAATTTCAGATAAACACTATGTACTTCACAGAGTTTCTGGAATCCAGGTGCATCACCAGTCCATACGTCACGGGTTCACACAGCCCCTCCTCTTAGCAGCAGTCCTACCAAAGAGACCTCCGAAATCTGGGTAAACACTGATTAAGATTGTCTTGGTTCCACGCAGGGTTGATTTACCGTTGCTTCACTGGGAAGTCCCGCTTGCGCACCTCCTTTAGGAACGAAATCTGTCATATGATGACAGAATGTGTTTCTAAGGACGAAACAACATGCAGAAAAAAACACAAGAGACTGCAAGACAAACAAACCCGTCTGGTTACATTGGAGTCGTCTAATGTTTCTCCTGACCGACGTCTGTATATGTGAACTGGAGGGGGCGCTCATACTTATATGAAACATAATTCAGGGAGAGAGCGGAAAGCAAACATGCAGGATGAAAATAAACACTGCACAACCTCCCCCTCCCACCCCCCACCACCAGAAGGGCCCAAGGGCGCCTCGGCATCACTAAGTTACCTGGTTTGCTCCTCCCATGTGCAGTGCTGGCTGGGCCACTCCTGCCCAGGTTCTCCACCTTCTGCATGGCTTATTAAGCAGACGTCCTCAGTCAGAATGCGTAAACATGCCAGAACGTCCCACTACTAAATGGTCGCTGGTTCCACTCCATAAATATTTACGTTTGCACAATGACAATGCAATGCTCTTCTACTGGTAGGTTAAGCAAGGGAGAGGATCAGAAGTTTATTTGCTGACGGCCTTTTAGGGGTGGACAGGGCAGACAGCAGGTGTGATTGACCGTGGAGAACTTTGGCGTGAAGCATTCACAGTGATCACGGTTTTATGTGAAGACAAATGCCACCACAGCTTCCAGAAAATGTTCCTATTGCATTCAGTTCAATACTACTCAGATCTTCTGGTCTCCAGTCAAAATTATTATTGTTGTAATTATTAATGAGTTCAAATTTGGTCCCCATCAGGTGGCTCAGATGATAATGTTACAGGGATGAAGTCAGCAGATACGCTCCTGCAGGTTTGGGTTTTTGATGGCTGCTTGTTTTAGTTGAGTTTCCCTGAGGGTCTCCAGCCACTCGGTTCCTGCATCCATCCATTCCTCCATAATTATTTGAGAGCTGTTTTAATATCTGCACACTCATCTCCCTGCTGCCACAGTTATCTAAGAGCATGTCAGGAATTCTACCAAGAGGAATTAAGAATATCCAGAGTTAGAGTTAGAATATCCATCTGCCCTCAAACTCTCACATCATGATAGGTATCATCCCCTTTCCAGGTATTGCTATCTCACACACACCCCACATCCCGATGATCTTATCTATGATCTGGAATTGCTTGACTCTCACCCCTTTACCAAAATTAAATAACACTAATGCATTGTGTTTAATACCCTGTCAGTCCCGATTCCCTGAGACAAGTAGTGAATATTACTGTATCTGCAGGTTCTTCCAAGTGCTTGGCTAACAATAGTAACCATAGAGACATTGTGATCGGTTACCAGTATAGCATCTTCCTGGAACTATAAAAGGATGAATAAATCTGTCCTTCCAGGTGATGCTCTGTTATACGTAAGGGAAGGTAAGAAGGTCCAGTGGGCAAATGAAACAGATACAGACTGCAGGGATTTTGGTCTGTATCTGGATATTTAGAACATTAGTCCTTCCATTGTTAGACTACTCCACAAGATGTTTGCCAGCTTATGTGTGCACTAAGGAAGCTAATGTTTGCTGCATGAAAGGGCACACTGTCTCATCTGTGATTTTTAATCTATTCTCCTTTGCGAATTGCCCTGAGCTGACTGACGATTAAAGAGAAACCTTAAAGAGATGAGCAGTAGGGTGATGCCTGGAGTTTCATAGAGCGTTTGGATACCCTTGAGTTAATATGACTGATTGATGTGTGTGTGCCAAGCTTCCTCCTCCTTGACCTTGGCCAGCTGTGCGGCATCAGTAAGAGCAGAGAAAAGCAGCCAGGGCACAGCCCTTCCTTCTGGCTCTCCCCTCCTCTCAAACACAGAACAGACTTGATTGTTGCACGGGCAAAAATTTGCAGTAGCAGAATGTTTATGACTCCTGTGTGCTGTTCCTCAGTCTCACACCTGGGGGCGCACTCTGCCTGCCCCAGTGCACTACTTCTCAGAACTAAGGGCTTTCCACAAGCTTGGATATATTTATCATTTCCTGTAAATATATCACAGAGACACACCTCAGCTGTGCTGATTGTCTTGTTCATGTTGCGGTAAAGGATAACAGCATTCGTTCTGTAACAGTCCAGCTGAATCTTTTTGGTCCTCGTCACACCCTGGTATGCAGAGATATAAAGATATAATGTTATTAGTGATGGATTTCAGTCTTCGACCATCAAACGTATTCCACACATAGTTATGTTATGCATAAGATGTGTTTTGTACTTAATTACTTCCCTTAATAACTTAATTTTAACCTCTTCACTGTCATTGTGAGTAATTATGCACTATGCATTTTGGCAGACATCTCGAGGACCGTGATCTCTCATGCTGTGAAGACGATACGCTTTTGCTTCGCATAAGTCAGTGACGATAACTGACAATGGGTCTTTAGAACAGTCAGAATACTGAAAGATTTATGCAGTTTCTCGAATGATGCAATGCTCTGGACTTAGCCCTGGAGGCAATGAAGGAAACGTAACAATAAAACTGGCCTTGCAGGGCAGCTTGTTCCTTAATTTCCTGCCCAGTATGAAGCTGGTCCTCCCAGTGCACCTTGGCACATCTGCCAGAGTCCCTTTAATCAGTTTACAATCTCTGAACACGCGACAAATAGCAAAACAAGGAAAGGGCTCATTTACTACTGAGCATAAGGGCCATGCAGTGGTGTTCTGAGGCAACTCCTTATCTTGGGCTGAAATCTCTGGAATTACGAAGCTACTGGAACAGCTAAAATACCACATCCCTCGGCGAGCTTCATTATCGCTATTTTCTACTTGCACCTCGATTTGGCTTAGCAGTGTGCCAGACTGACCGTTGGTCACAGAAAAAGATTATGTGTGTGCATGTCACTTCGCTGAAATTTGTCCAAGCAAAAATATCTGGGTGTTTGCCAGCCTTAGTAGAATAATATGAACTTAGGACATAAATAAATAAACATAATAATTCTTGTGTTTCTGCATCATCTAATGTTCATTCTTCAAAGGGCAATGATAATATTATTTGAAATTGTTTTGATTTTGTCTCTGTTACTGGTATGTTTTCTATAGGCATGTAGAGTATACTATACTTCCATCCATCCATTTTTTGTTCAGGGTTCTGTTTATCCTGTTTGGTGTCATGGGGGGTCTGGAGCCTATCCTAGAGGCAGGGAACAACCCAGGAAGGGTCACCAACCCATCGCCCATATACTGCACTTTACATTTTCAAAATTGTAATAGATCTTGCAGATTTAAAATTTTTTTTATACTTATATATTTGGGGAGGATTTTATTTTTGTCTCCCATATACGCAATGACACTAAAGCATAATCTCCATACTAGATACTTTTAATATGTATCAGATTTACACAGAACAGAAATGACAATACAAGAGGCAACCAACAAGTGGTGTTATGGGGCATACTATGGGGCAGTATTTCCCATCAAGACCAGTGGAAGGTGAAACACTATGCATGAAGTATATATACACACACACAAACAAACCTTTTCCTGCCATATACTGAAGTCATGTTGATGTCCTATATCTGCATAATCACCGGTCAGAGTAACACAAGCAGTTTTCACATGGGTCGCAGTGTACACAACAGCAGGCTCTGAAGGATCGAGATGTTAAATGAAAGCCAGGTCATAGCATAGTATATTTAAGCATGTTATTCGTTTTCTGTGACTTTGCAACATTAGTCTCCAGGTCAGTTCCATGAACCGGTTCATCTGGCAGCATAAGCTCGCACGCAGAGTTGACATAGAAACAGCACTTCTGAGGGCAGTAAGTAGTAGATCCGCATTTTAGTCATGGACAAGATTTATGGCAGCACGCCGGCCTACTCTATAACTAAGCTGCACCTTTCGGCCTAAATACTCTTCCTTGAGTGAGTGGGCCATCCTGTAAACAACTGTTTCATCGCACTCATTTTTACATGAGCCATTCAAAGGTTCCGTTTGTTACCATGTCGGTGTATGAACGATGCTTAGCTTGATGATTTAATGCCAGGGTTACTGTAACAACGCCACCTGGAGGAAGATGAAGGCAGTACATGGTCATAAAGGATCCTGCTCCCTTTACTTCCCATTGCATATAGATAGCCAGAGAGCGTTAGTTCTGGTAAAAAAAAAACAAAAGAAAGAAAGAAAGAAAGAAAGAAAAAACGAGATGGGATCAGAGCAAAATGGGCTAAGTGCAGCCTAAGAGTGTGGAGTTGGTGATGCGACCCGGAATTCCCAAAGATGGCCGTACCTCTGGGCTCGTCCCCAGCTTGCTTTTAGAACAGGCTCCTCATGTGGGCCTGATTTGGGAGGCTAACCACTGTATTGTTTGTATCCCCGGATTTGGATCATTGTTTACCAAAGGGCAAAACAAAACCTACTTTTTTTTTTAATGGAACATTCTGGGGGAAAATGTGACTGTCGTTTGGAAAACTCGTGTCTCTGTGAAGTTTCATGTGATGGCTTTCGTTTGGCTCCAAAGCACCGTCATGATCATTGCAGCAGAAGAAAGAGATCCTGTAAAGAAGACAGATAATTGTAGACCCTAACTCTGACATGGAGGTTTTGAGATTGAAAGGGTGTCAAACTGAATAAATATGCGTATGTTTCTCAGTGTTTGATAAATCTTGCAAGAAAAGAGGATTGTGCTTTCAGTCAGCCACACTTATTCCCTTGATTTAAAAATACACATTTCATTGGTTGAGTCAATGGGAGTCAACTGGCATAAATTGCAGTGACCGTCCACTATTACCGAACATCTTAAACCTGTCATGCCCAGCCCCTATTGTCCTCATGTGGACCGCGCCTCCTCGTTAACCCCGTGTGGAATGCTCCCGTTTACCAGTTGTTTCCATTTCCTGCTCATTACCCAGTGTATTAGTCTGTGTTCTGTTCGGTATCCCGTAGATCGGTCATTGTATATGTTATGGACGTTCGTGCTGGTAATTCCCTTCTCTGCCCTTTTCCCCTGGAATAAACCCCTTCGTACCTTTATCTATGCCTTCACTCCCTTGTTTGCCTGCTCGCCACCAGTCGACCGTGACAGAATGACCGATTTCCTCAACGCACTTCCACGGGTCATAGAACTACACCTGGATTTGCTCCGCGAGGTGCTCTATTGGCTGAACCTGCTGGAGGTCCACGAGGATCCCAGACTACAGGAACTAGCCAGCAAGAGCGGAACCCTCCTTCAGGAGATGACCCTGCTTATGGGCACACGTCATAGCAGATGTGCGTGAAAACCTGGGGGAAGGAGTGCCAGAGATGCAGCTCCAGCCACTTGTTCTCTCTGGGGCAACCCCGTTTCAATCAGCTATAAAACACCAAAGAAAGAAGCGCAGGGAGAACAGAGCAGAGGAAATCCCGACCGTATACCTGAGGGCTTGCTCTCTCCCTGCAGCCCCTCTCCCTGCTCCTCCCAATACACACGACAGCAGGGATCACCGCAGCTGCCATCACCAGCAGTCTCCATATTCCAGGGTGGCCACCTGGGGTATTTGGTAATCCGGGCCGTTCTGGACGCTATCCCGCAGGTCCCGCGATCTCTTAAAGGGACAACGCATTACCGGGAAGCGCTAACTCTGGACATGCTGGCCGAGGTGCCCGACCTCCGGCCTGCTGCCGCCGCTCTGCCCACAGACATCCTGCCTACCGACGCCCTACGCCCACGGCTCTCCTGCCTGCCGACACCACTGTGCCCGCAGCCCTGCCTGACGCCGCCACTACGGCCATCTCACCCGTCCTGCCTGCCTCACCTATCTCTTCTGCCATGCCCATCCTGCCCGTCTCATCACCGCCCCCTGTCTTGTTGGTCTCGCTTGTCCCCGTGGTAAGCGCACTGCCTACAGACACGTCCATCGTCCTTGTGGCTCCGTCCTCACTCTGAGAGGGTCCTAGGACTGTGGGACCATCTCTCCTCCTCCCGTGCAGGAGGAGAAGGAGCTTGAATGGGACCCATTGGGGATCTACTTGATGGTCCCTAAGGACATTGACGATGGACTGACTCCTCCGCCATCGCTTCCACGTGGTGGAGCTCGACCTGGTCTGTGTATGTCAGTTTCCCGGAAAGGGAGAGGTCACATACGCAGGGACCAGGTCCCTCCTGCCCTGCCGCCTAGCTTGCCTGTGTGTCCCCTGGCTGTAGCCTGGTGGCTGCCTGCAGGTCCTGTGGATCCAGCTTGGCTGTTGCCTCCGAATCCCCCTCCAGTGCCTTGTCGCCCACCTGCGGTCTCTCCGGCAACGCCTCGTCACCTGCCTCAGGATTCCGCTGCCTTGCTTCATTGGCTACCTCCGGGTTCCGCTGTTTCGGTTTGGTGTCAGATAGCGCCTTCTCCGGCTGTGCCATCGCCTGCCGCGGCTTCCCGTTCCTGGTTGCCTGCGCCAGTGTCCCCTCCTACTCCCTCCTCGTCTCCCCTGGTGTCCCTTCCTGATGCCTCCTCACCTCCTCTATTGGCCCCTGCAGCTGCCTTCCCTTGCCTGCCTGGGTTCCCTTGGTCTCCCCTTGTTCCTCTGTTGTTTCCCTTCCTGCCCCCAGCGTCTCCCTTTCTGGTTTGTCTGTCTGTGTTCCCTGTCTTGTGTTGGGTTCTGTCATGGCTTTTGCCCTTGTGCCTGTTCTGTGTTTCTGTCCTGTTTTATGTCCTGTTTCACCTGTTTCTGTGTTCCAGGTCCTGCTCCCCTGGTCTCGTCTGCCCCTTCCCTTGGAAGCACCCGGAGTGCATTCCCTTGGTTGGGGGGTGGGGGGGGTTATTCTGTCATGCCCAGCCCCTATCGCCCTCATGTGGATCACGCCTCCTTGTCAACCCTGTGTGGAATCCTCCCATTTACCGGCTGTTTCCTGCTGGTTACCCAGTGTATCTATGTAATGTTTGGTATCCCATAAATAGGTCACTGTATATGTTATGAATGTTGATTCCCCCGTGCTGGTGATTCCCCTGTCTGCCTGTTTCCCTGGAATAAACCCCTTAGTACCTTTATCTATGCCTTCGCTCTCTTGTTTGCCTGCTCGTCACCAGCCGATCGTGACAATACCAACCTTTGACAAAAGGAAAATGTTTGGTCACAAGTGTCCCCTTGCTACACTCCCTGTTAGTTTTATGTTATTTCAGGCCTCTTGTTTATACACACAGTCTTAGTCACCTGCAGCATGTTTTCAAGGAATTGTGTTCAAATTAATTTAACTGAATTCATTTGTAAAATCTCAAGAAGTAATTCAGACTCCCGGCAGACAATGAGTTGAAGGTTTCCGCTGCCACGTTGACACTGGACATCCTTCAGATGGAGCGTGTCGGCCATTACGAGAGGTCTAACGCAATCTGGAGCCAGGGCACAGTACCATTCAGGCAAGCAAATTGAAAACACAGAGCTGAGAAACTATTTCCAATTTCTGGCATTCTGCATCTCTAATTCTCTTTCTGGCCTGAGGTGAAAACACTTGATAATCAATTTATTCTGACATTTTGCAGATTTGGAAAAAGACAAAGCAAAACAATTCACTCTTGGAAAGTGTGTGACATTTTAAGTCATGGTGAAATCTATTATAATTAGAGGTAAGAAGGCCTAGTCTGGACAAAGAGGGGGGGGGAAATAAGTATGGTCCAAGTAAATTGCTAAACAATGGTTTTCATTTGCTTTTTAATGTTATCACTGTCATGTGTGGTCCTAGACTCAACAGAAAGTGAAAGAATGGAGGAGGGGTGCATGCAAGTTTGGATCTGAAATGGGACTTTCTTGGCCTGAGTCTCCTGGCATGAGATCTTCCTGTTTTTCTGTATTTATGAAGGTCTGTGAGTTTAGGCAGATCACTGACAACGAATGAAATACACAAACTCAGAGAAAGTAGTACTTAGGATAGAGGAATAGTAATATTAGGAGCATCCTCACTGGAAGACCAGCACTGAAGATGAACCGATAGGGGATCCTAATGTTAGGGATCATTTTGGGGACACTAGCATTGATGATGAGTTAGGGGATCCTAATGTTAGGGATCATTTTGGGGACACTAGCATTGATGATGAGTTAGGGGATCCTAATGTTAGGGAT
>JABFEA020000039.1:13486588-13498909 GCA_019775915.2 Cyphomyrus plagiostoma | reverse complement strand
CATTTTGGGGACACTAGCATTGATGATGAGTTAGGGGATCCTGATGTCAGGGATCGTCTTGGGGATACTAGCAATGATGGTGAGTTATGGGATGGGGTTTTAAGGATCACCTCACACTGTTAGAAAAAAAGTACCAATTTGTACCTTTAAGGGAATATTTACTTATAAAATTTGTGTCACGGTAAAATTTGAACCATGGAGGTTTTTTTTAAAAAATGTAAACATAAATGCTTCTGTACGAATGTAACATTTTGTCAAATGCATTTTTTAATTTTGAAGCAAGACGTTTTACATCCAGTCACCGTACTTAAGAAACAGATAAATATTAAGCCATTGTGATAAAGATTGAGGTGTGTTGATGAGTGATCTTGACTGGTCTTGAAGTAAAACCTCGAGTTCTCTATGTCCGAGACCCGATATAACACCAAATCTAGATAAAGTCCATTCCGAGACGACATCAAGACCGCAAAAAAGTGGTCTCGAGACTAAGACTGGTCTCAAGTATTACAACATTAACCACTGGGGGCATGAGCATAAATTATGGAGGAATGGGGGTGTTGTAATCCCCTCCTTAAACAAAACCAGCCCATGCAACGCTCTGAACCACCTTAAATGGGTGGAGACCTCAATCCCTACCAATGCTCAACCCAAAGGTATGCCCTTGATAGGGGGTATACACTAATGCGGTTTGTACCTTGGTGTATAAAACAGTACCAGGGCTTCACCCTTTTTCACAGTGTAGGGAGAATGTTCTTAGGCAATTGTTGGATGAATTCAAGGAAGATCAGCATTTAGGATCTGCTAAAGGAGAGAAGAGCAGCAGTTCAATTTTCTTACATCATTCGGAGCAAAAGTTCAGTCCCTGAGACCCAAATCCTCAGCCAGGATGGGAGGATCTGCCTTACTAGGCTGCACACACTTTCAGGACAGGCATCTTAGTTCAGGAGATGTAGCGGTTGCAGTAGAAAGAGAACAGATCAAATGAGTTCTCCATCCGGCCTGGCCAGAAGTTGCTCACAGTGCACATGTAGCTGTGAATAGTGGCAGTCATTAGTCGCAGAAGCAAGGAAACCAATTTCACATTGACACAAAATCCCAGGGAGCGGACCACTGGTTAGCAATGAGGAAAAACTAAATTTGCAATGAATTTATACTCAGGGTGTGTTGAGATGCCATTTTCCTGGATTGAAAATATGGGGTGTAACTTTGTGACTGTTATTTGAGATTAAGTAGGACAGTTTATATTTAAAAAATGCATATTTATACATAGTCACCATGTATAACATAACAGTCCCTGTTCTTTTGTATAATTGTGCTTTCCTTCCTTGACAGACCATTTTCAAAACTGGCAAATGTTCAGTGTATGAATGCTATGGATTTCTTTTTGAATATATGCCACTGAAATTTGGGTTGAGTGGTAACAGATTGTATGGTAGATTTGCTCCCACAGTAATCAAGAGTACATTTAAAGAACATTTAAAGAACATTGATACCAGACTGAGGCTGTTACTGATGGAGTATGCCTTTGTATATCTGTAAATCTCCTGGAGAGGCAGGAAAGCAAGGTGATGCATGCATTTGATACCAAATTCTCTGAACTTTGAAGTTCAGCAGGACTTTCACAGAACAGTGGTGAAGTTAACAAGGAGATCTCAATCTCCTTCTGCTCTTTTCAGATGTGACTGTCAGAGTATCGGGCAGAAAGACGAGAGAAGACTGGCGAGCGGATAGCTAGTGTAGTATGGATGGTAACCCAGACATGGAGCTTATGCGAAAAGGTAGGATAACCACACAGCATTCTGAACATACGCACAATCAAGGAGATAAGGCCAAAGTACTGGCGATATGAAGCGGCCAGACTTACAAAGAGGAAACAACAACATATTATTATTTTTTTGCTTCCTAAGATAACAGAAAATGAAGTAATGAAGTCAGTCAGTTAGCTGGCATCACAAAGTGGGGAGGCTCGAGGGAGTCCCAGATAACAGCAGGGTCATTTTCCCTAAGCTGTTTGCGCCACAGTAGGTCTAGAATATAAATTACAGTTCCTTTCATGTTTTTAGCAGGGCAAAATAAAAGAGTCACAATTTGTTAGCTAGAGGAGGGTTAGGGCAGCGTTTATTCAAGGTTAAGTTAGGAGTAGTCGACTGAGTTTCAATGACAAGAACATCATCTTTTGACGTTGTCTCCCTGTGATATGTCTGACCTTCATATTTTGTTCTAAAACAGTGATATTTCTGGCGCAAATTCATTTGACATGAAGGAAAAATGAAGCTTTTGCTGCAAAGCGGTCTTCCCCGGTACTGTATCCCAGACAGCCGTGAAGCAGAAACACCTGGTGGTCATTCGGGCCTGTATTTCTGCCGGGCCATTACCTGGGAACACTGCAAGTGGACTTGGGGCAGTCTGTGTGTTCTTCTGCCATGCAAAGAGACGCCCTTACCTCAGTCTTTTTATGTCTCATTTCCTTCTCCCCTGCTGGGCCTTTATAGTCCCTTCTACACGTCACAGAAGATTTAATATTTTCAATTTCAGAGAACCCATAACAGTCTTCCCTGAAATGGAGGAAGATGAAGAGATAAGAACTATTCCTCAAGCAAAATGGAGACTGTCTGTTCACTCGAAGGCTGCTGTTCATTCTTTGGTGATATTACCCTTACTGCCCTTCCTCACGTCCTGCTCCTCTGCACCATGTTGCTCTTCTTTCTACTTTATTAGCATCAGCTTTGCTGGGAATCTTTTGCTGGTATGTTATCTTGAAGGATGCAGATTCTTGGGTTACTGCTAGTGCTAATGCTCTCTGACCCTAATCCCTCAATACAATGTGCAGCTCTGTCAGTGCTGGGACAACCAGCGTGTTGTGTGATTTCAAGACACAAGGCTTATTGGTCAAAATATTATATAATGACCATGAAAACATAATTTGACATTGGTCTTGGTTCTAAAATGCACAGATGAGAACTCTGAAATATGTGGTTTTATTGTGAGTGGATTGGATTTCTCAGGGAATGGTTTTATGTATTTTTTTCTCAAGGTTTTGGGAAGAAGAGCTGGGAGACTTTGCAGTACAGATTTAGTAAGACATACTTATAAAATTAGCATTCTTAGCTTAACCTGAACAAACTTTGGGTGAAATATGAAACTTGTGTTTCGCACACAGCCTTCTGCAAGGAAAACAGAGCAGGTGTGTGCTTTTATTCAACCAGGCTGAATGAATCAGCATCTTTTGTGATGCCATTAAACATGCAAAAACAACAAAGATACACTCATATATCCTTGGAAATAAGAGCTGCCCCCTGCCTCCGGTCAATGCTTTATCTTTCTTAATAAGAACCTCATCACATCCCAGCCACGCAACGACCATGACCTCTCTCTCAAAATACCTCATTGTAGCAATTTAAGCATGGAAGGTTTAGAAGGTTTTAGCTGTGTAAATTCCCTTCACTGGCTATCCATGTGTAGGCCTCGGCAGGGTCCTCAATTAGTACAGTCTGTCCTTCTGTTAGGGACCCCGTGGAAGGAAGGTTTGAATGGACAGGGAAAAGGCCACATGCGCTGTTTTAAGTAGCAAGCATTCTAGGCAAGGAAACAACCATGTCAGCCATTCCCAGGGGACAAACATCTGCTCGCAATAAATGCACATGTGGTGATTGGGGTTTCTTGATCAATCTGTCAGAGTTGTCTCGATTTACTGAGCATCTTGAACTTTTTTCTGTTGGGTTTGACCCCTTCAGCCCTGTTGCTGGGTCCTATCTTGGATGCTATCAAGCTGTTGCAACGTAAATGTAAGATGTAAAACTGAGCTGGAAACTGAATGGGAAATGAAACAAAGGCGGTTAAACCACATTAAATGCATCATATGCAATAATGAAAAAAATGCTCTTACAAATTTATTGCCCATAATAGCAGGAACATTTCTGTCAGTCTGAGTGTAACAGACACAACACAGATGATTCAGCTGAGTGAAAGAACTTGTTTCGTTTCATTTGGATTTCGTAGGCCAGTGTAACTTAATTGAACAATAATTACAGATAGTGATTGAATGAATCATAAAGAAATATTAAAGAATTAGTGCTGTTTATGACAGAAAACATATCATCTTCTCTCTTTGATGTCAACTGGACTGAGGCCTTGATACAGTTTTCTCAGCCCCATTGACTGATGGCAGCCATGGCCGCCTTCATTCTTAAGTCCAAAAACACCAGGCAGAATGTCCTTCATTTTCTTTTTCGTGTTTTTCTCTACAGGTACTTGCATATGTATAGTGTGCTGGCCACACCCCCCTTGGAAAAGTTTTGAGTTCCAAGGACATTTTTTGATCTTTAGGAAGAAGTAAATTTCACTTCCTTCCTATTTTATCCCTTCTATATATTGCAAGAGGCATGTTCTATAAAAAGTCTGTCCCAATGACTTATGTCTGACTTATCCAGGGCACAGTATAAAATGCACTGTGGAAAGAATTTTCCTGTTATGTTAATTTATACAGAGCAATTTATGAAGCGGTTTAGGAGCCTGAATTTCATTATTCAAAAGTCAAATAGTGAGCGGCAGGCTTTAAAACCAGTCAGGTTTTGGTCACAAACACAGCACCTAAATACATAATTAATAATTGTACTAGCTCATGATATAGTTTTGCATAACAGAGATTATAATACAAATTTTATGATGGCTAACTACCCAAAAAGCATTGAGCTGATTAGCAGTAATGCATGTACAACTGTGAAACATCTTCAGTGCTGCACAATATTGTGCTGAAGACATAATTATACACATATCACTTGTGTGATTTTTTTGTATACAAATATCACTTGTGTGATTTTTTGTATACAAATATCACTTGTGTGATTTCTTGACGATAACAACTTTGATATTACAATGAAATAAAAACATAAATTGTGACAATTTTCAAGTGAATACATCTTGTTCTTTAATTGGTCTGTTTGCTTTTTAGTAAAGCGTTTGTCCAGATACGGTAATTCTATTTAAAAATCTAGTAATCCATAGTCTGCCTGAAGCTATGCTACAGCTCCAAGATAGATGGCTAGTTGTACAAATGTGAACTTAGCTAAAGTAATTTATTTTATGCTATTACAGTAGCTTATCAGACTATACTGACTCAGACTTACAAAGGAAGTCCCCTTTTGGAATTAACCTTCTGCACACTTTTTAAAGCATTTATTTCCAAGACATCCAAGAGTTTATTAATTGCATCCCTGAAGCCAATGTGACGCATTTTCAAGTCTTATACTTTATATTTATCCATAATTAAATCATGGCTCCTGCCATTTAATACAGCCTTATGATTTAGTGAACAGTGTTCAGAGTTATAAATGGGATTGTGTGGCTGTTTAATTAAGGTTGATAGGGACATGTGTTAGCAGCTGGGGAAGGAAAAGCAGGAGTCTGGGCTTTTGCATGTGACCTGTCCCTCCGACCAAGGGATAAGACAGAAGACCTTTTTCCACCTGTGATCTTCATCTGTTCCTGACACAACAAATTCAGTTTTTTGCTGTTCGAAGCTAGATTGCTGAATTATGAATTTTATATTATGTATGTTTTCCAAAGAAATGGTAACAAATCCACTATTGGGAAAGATCAATACTCTTTTTGTCTGAGCTGAATTATACTAACATGCATAAAACTACAGACTGTAACAGAAGTTGGTAACACTTTCTATGAATGCCATGTCCATAGAAATCTATTAACATATTCATGATACATTATAAAGCATTCATAAAGCAATTGAAACATGGCTATAAAAATTTACTAAAAGGCAAAACACATTATAGCTATGTTTGTTATTCATGATGACTCTCCTTTATAATGCACTGTAGAGACCTTCATAATGAAATACAAAACATCCTTAATTCTTATACTGACCGTTATAATGCATTATGAAGGTTCTATAGTGCATTAAAGGTGAGAGCTTCACTGGAGTTTATAAAGTATTATAATCAACACTATAATGCCTTATCACTGTCAATAGAATATGCTGTAATGATTTATTAATTCCTATACCATTCATTATAACACATTATGAAGGTATCTATGGTGCATTAAAGATGGGAACTTCAAGAAATGTGTTACCGTAACTTCTTTAGATGTTTGTGAAAAAGATTTCAGACTGTTTGCCCTGTAGCTTAGGTTATAAATGAGAGACATTTATGAGCCATTTAAGCCAGTTTTTTGCCTGCTGTGCAGCTATTTATTGATGGTTAAGTCTGTTTTGGGAAAGATAAACTTGAACTGTTATGTGCAAGCAGTGTTCTGTTACTTCTGTCCAAGCATGTGATTGGCTGCACTTTGACCAATGAGGAACAGAGGAGAACATCTCATATGTTCTGTTCAGCAATGCGTTCCTATCACAGAGTATTTATGTTGTGCTTTACAAGTAAAGAATCTGGATATTTTTAATTATCAATCAAGAATTAGTAGTTGCTACATGTGTCCAAGGGGTGGTGTGTGGAAAGGGTGGTGAAGGGTTTCAATGTTACAACAACATTTTAAACATAAATAAAAGTTATGCTTGTACTTTAACAGCGTAGTTTATTTTTTTCTGAGGAAAATATGCTGTTCTAATTATATTTTTTATTCCAGGCAAAATAGAATCCAAAACTAATATCTTTATTGCTGACAGGTCTACATTTGTAAGAGTGAGAATTTGGCCTTGTGTGTCTGAGTTTATGGGTGTGAGACTCTCTAGGTCTCATTCTCCTTCAATAGCTCATCTCCCTCCCCGGCATTGTGCATACAAATAAACTCTGCAGCATGTTCTTCTAGAAAGTTCCATCTCCTGTGTCTCCCTACCCTTGAGCTTGTGAAATATCTCGGCTTGTGTCCTCTCAGTCCTGTTGGTTCTAAAATACAGTTACTATATATACTGGCACTAGAACATTATTTCACCTCTGTTGTGGTCCTGGAGTTATGAACTATGTAAAAATTAATATTTGAATTATTATTCCCATATTCAAAGTCCAATTTCTTCATTGATTGAATTGCATACTTAATCAAAATCTTTTATTTTTATTGTATTTTATTTTTTCTTACACTATTTTAATATTAGATTGGGTTTCTGTTTCCCATAACCAATGTTTGATCTATTTCATTCATAGATTCTGTATGGATGACATTCAAAAGTTTGTTAATTATTTGTCATTTTTATGTTTTTTAGACATTTTATGTTTCTGAGCACCTTTAATTATATTTATAAGGTATTGCTGAGTCAGTGTTAGCCATATCGATGCTGTTCCTCTGAAATTCCTTTTGTCTGGGTCTTATAGGTCCCATGAGGCATGTTCACTGCCCAGTTTCATCAAATATATGTTGAGGAGTGTAAATCTATACTTTAGTCCAAAGTATAGCCACCTAAAACGGAAGGTATGTCCATCAAAAAGGACCAGAGCCCCTCCCACATAACAGGTGCTGCACCTCCCCTGATCTTGTTCCTGAACTTGACAACCAAAGGTGGAAAGTTCAGGTGCAGTATGTTTAAATCCAGACCAAGGTTTTGTTTCAACCAACCAGTTGAGTATAAAGAGTCACAGTCACAGAGTACACAACTGGATGGTTGACACAAAACCCTGGTCTGGATTTGTACTGGACCTGAACTTTCCACCTCTGTTGACAGCATCCTCTTCCAGCTGTGGCCTCTTCCTGGCAACCTGTGCAAATCACCTTTACATAAAAGCAATGAGATTTATATATTATAGATAACAAAGAAGGAATCCAGACTGGGACCTTTGATCCATATCCCCTGTAGACAGGATTCTTTTGATGCACCCCCTCACAGCATGGGAAGGTTAGGACAAGATTTGAAATAAATAAGTGGTGGTGGTAGAAGTAAGGAAAATAAATAAATAAACACAGCACTGACAAAACCAGTTTCAGTCTAAGTGGTCCCTAATCCAGCATTCAGATTTTTATTGATCTCCGCTCAAGGGAGCAGAAGACAGAGAAGCTTTGTGCAGAAGCAATGCACACCATAGGAAGCTGGGGTGAGGGTTACTATTTCACTACATTTTCTCTCACTTATAGGAGATGCTTCAGTCTGTAAAGGCCAAGCCTGGGAAGGACACACAGTGTATCTTATCTTCACAGCGAGGTAAGGGCCACACCAGTAAAACACAGAGCTGTTGGCTGTATGTGTGTGCTAAGCCATAGCAGCAAATGCAGTCATTCTGGCTAAAGCCACTGTCACACGGTTACTCCGGATCTTTGCGTGAACGTACAGTGACTTTCTTATGTAGCTACAGACGCCGGTGCTGGGATTCAGTCCAAGGTTATGGCTGGATGAGATAAAAGCCGGACTCCTCCAGGGAGATAACAGGGAGCGCTGGTGTGTTTTCCCTCCAAAGAGTCGCCAGATGTGAGACTAGGCGACGGAATCTGTAACACGCGTGCGAGCCGCCTCTGTCAGAGGCCTCTCTCTCCCCCCCCCCACAGGCCTCTCAACCCCCCTCCATTTACTCAGCTTCTCATTTTGTATCTGTTGCTATGTAAATGAAAATTATTCATTTGAAGTCCTGGACGAGAGCTATAGGGTTACAGGGAAAGTCTGACCGAACCCTTGTCTCTGTGGCACTGTGCTGAACTCGTTAAAGGGGCCGGGCTGCAGATCAGAGGCTTGGCGGGGGCCAAGTCCACCTCCCCACTCCCAGCGGACGCTGTCTCTGTCTGGAGACCCCATCTCTTTTACCCTCATCCTCTTTTCCGGTCAGTATGTCCAGCCCACCTCATCCTCGAGCGGCTGTCTCTCATGCATAAACGCATCACGGCTCTGCATTCCATCTCGCATACATGAGCGCATTCATCTGGAAGCTCCCTCACTCATTGCTACCACGCCTTGGTACCAGCGGCGACACTGAGCTGCAGCGCAGAGACGTCTAGTCATGCCATAAGTATTTTGCAGCAGGAAAAAAAGCTAAAACATTGTTTTTTTACGCTGAGCTGTGATTGGAATCGGCACAGATGTCACTGCAAGATGTGCAGAAGACTGAAAGCGTACATGAAGACAGAGTCATAAAAAGAGTTTTTTTAAAAGATTCAAAAGTTCCTCTACATAACCACTAGTTTTTTTTAGTACAGCTTATTGTATTCTAAGAAAAGCTTTTTTAAGCTCCATGACATCGCACCATTTTTTCCCGTTAGTTTTTAAATCCCAGTTAATGTCTAAGAATCGATTCTATTATTTATAAGTCATGTGACCATGGCAGCATTGAGCACCGTCCTGAGGGCGAGCTGGTCGAGGGAAAAGAAGGGCAATGACATTAATCACCCGGAACAATTCGGCACTGCTCTGCCCGGCCGTCTTTTCAACGTCAGGTGCCAGCAGAAGAAATACTACAAAAGAAAGTATATTAGTGTGACTGTAGTCAAGTCACATGCTCTGCAAGTCTGAATGCGCGGTCTGGTACCAGAGAAGGGGGGGGGAGAAGGCGGCAAGGGGAGCAGTAATATATTCAACAATTTGCTCATGACAGCCGCACTGGTTCACAATCCAAACGCACGAAAACTCAATGCGATTAAATTATAAACGAATGCTTACAGAAGGCCATTGCCTGCAACTTGGAAAAACATATAATATATAATAATAGTAATAATTTGCATATGTATTTCATTTGAGAAGGGTTGCCACCCCCCCCCCCCATCTTAAACATCAAAATTTTCTACAGCTATCATCCCATGTGGTGAGGAATACTCCTGGGAGGTGTGCCAGACCCAGTCACTGGGAACAAATTCACTCTTCCAGTTAAAGAGAATGGGAGAATGGAGATGGACCCAGTTTCCCATGGAGGGAGAGGATGAATGTCAGGCAGATGCTCAAACACCTGCTTGGAATAAATGCCTGGCTGGGACAGAGGCAAAGGTGACTGGAAACGGGAGCCGGTCCGGCAAATCTCCCAGTACATCACCTGGAGTGGGGGGGGGGCGGGTACGTTAATCATCTCAGCAAATCTGCTCTGATCTTACATCACATCTGAATAAGATGTTCAATCCTCCATCTCTCTCCCAGTGACTACAGATGAGTTTCATAGGACACTACATGCTGTTGACCTCCCGGGGGGGGGGGCAGTCCCTGTATTAAACAAAGTGAGATTTTACATCATTAATTAAGAGACCTTCCACAATGCACATTCGTCACTAATTAAGGTTGCCCTTCCACACATAATGGAGTGAATCCTACATTTGTCCCCATCGGCGACACATAGCATGTGAGAAGTTCACCATAAACATCCACATTTATCCCAGAGCTGTTTTTGAGGACCGCCACCTATAAATCTAAAGTTCCACTGACGGCCACTGACAACCAAAACGCCAAACTGGGCCCACAGTAGTGTCAAACGAGCCATCTGCTCTACATTAAAATGATGTTGATAAAAATCTGTGGTAAATTGCATTAACTACAAAGTGTGGTGTTTGCAACCCAGCCACCGCAATTAAACACAACCACAGTTTAGACCTTTTTTTTAAAAAATCCATGTTTCCCCCTCTATGCATGGGGTGGATGTCTGCATGAAGAATGGAGCGGCAGAGTAGCAGGCAACGAGACAAATTTAGTCCAAGTAGGTCGGGCTCTGTGTAAAATGAGACAAATATTATTTAAAAATCTTCCTATAAGAACCAAAAGGCTTGAGGATCAGCAGTGCAGTCGGTCTAGACATGATATAATATCAATGTCACGGTTCACTGCTCTACGTTAATGAAGAGAAGGGTTTTTTTTCTTAAGGACACAGTGCTGATGCTAGTTTGCTTTCTCTTCGTGTACGTTCTGACTGAATTGATTATCTCAGTGTTGCATGACGCCTGTTTCGGCAGCCAAGGACAATTATACAATCAAGAGTAAATTGTCAGTGAAAAGGTGATGCCTTTAAGAAGGTGGGCTTGTCCTTTTTTATCAGAGAGGGTAACTTATACTTTCACTTATACTTCAGTAATTGCATTTTCTTTAGTTAACTGGGATGATTAATCAGCGCATGCTCCCCAACCTGACCTGACCTGGGATGATTCTGAGTTTATAGTTTTTCCATTGAAGGTATTCAAATTCAAAAACAAAATTCTGAATTGAGGTTTACTTTAATTATGTAATTAGGCCTATTGTTTCATAATTATTAAACATGCATACATTAAGGGTGTATTTATACATGATTCCTTGCAAGCTCATTCATCCGTATATAGAAAAACTACTTCCATCTAACAGAGCTTGGTGGCACCAAAGTCTGCAGGAGCAAAGGGCTTCATACTCTCTGGCTCCCCCTTCCGCTCATTGCAGGTTAATAATCTCGCTGCTTGCTTTAGGACGTGCCGAATAAATTATGCAAATGAGGTCAGTGGGCGGGTCCTGGTCGCGGTGTCAGATTTCTCTGGCGAAGATGCCGTGCGCTTGTTCCACGCCGAGCCTCGCAGAGCGGATGCTGCGGCCGACGCCGATGAATGAGCGCACTTTCTCTAGCGATACTGGAAACCCGATGAAGGAGTGAGAAGCTTACCCCTCAATGAGTTTCCTGCTGCCCCGCAAAGGCCACCCGAGACTGGAAATTTACGTTTACCTGGAACGGAGACGAGAAAGTGGAAAAGAATTTTTTTTCACTACGTTTTTGGAGGAAAAAAAGACACTTACTTTAAAGAGATACAAGAACACACCTCCATCTGCCCTGTGATGGATAGAATATAGTGCAAACGTGCGTATGCCTGTTTCATATTTCTCTCTACAGCGGAAAAGGAATTGCTAAGAATAATTCATACAAACTGGATTTTATTTTCCTAACGGGACGCATGCATTAGGAGTTGGAGTTGCCAGTTGGGGCAAATGAATGTAAGTGTCTATGTGTTTTACCGATGTTCAGGTATATACTTACATGGGTGCGCAGAATGTTCCGTTTGTCTGTGCGTGTGGGATTTTCAAAATTTTGGATAAATTCATTGTTTACCTGTACAATAACAGAAGCTTTCTCACAGAAATATAGTAACGTCGAGATTTAAATCCATTGGCTTATTCATTTCGTTTTTGAAACAGCCAAGTTTAGTTTTTTGAAAGTATTAATGTTAAATGAAACATACGCACCATCCACGACATTTACCTGTCTGTGTACAGATACGCTTTAGGTAATATTATTTAGAACTAATAACATTCTAAATGAATGATAGCCTAATGTTAAGGACATAATAAGGTTATAACAGCCGCAACGTAATGTTTCTTTTAATTGCTCCAGGTTTTAAAGTGATTGGAAGTTTAGTCACTTGCATGAGGGCGGGGGCGGGGGGGGGGGGGGGGCGGGGGGGGGGGGGGGCGGGGGGGCGGGGGGGGGGGGGGGGGGGGGGGGG
>JABFEA020000039.1:13462226-13486488 GCA_019775915.2 Cyphomyrus plagiostoma | reverse complement strand
CCCCAGTCCTGGCATTGTCTAAAAATATCTTGAGGTGAGCACCTTTTTATTCTGTATTATATGTACAACCCCCCCCCCCCCCCCCACACACACACACACACACACACACACACACACACGCACACACACACATACATACTACCCTAGCCGATAGTTAAAAAAAAAAAAAACGTTTCACTTCATTTCGCATCACGAAACTTTGCACGATGTTTTCCAAGGACGCGCAGATCCCATTACTTTTAACCGCGTTATCTGGAGTTTCTGCGAGCGGACGGATCGGTTTTGCTTGTAGCGGCGAGTCGTGCATTTGACTGAAAATCAACTCTGTTTTAACGCGAAACATATGCGTCTCGCTGGACGGCAGTGGTGCTACTGGACTAGGATTGTAGGAGGCTGGTAAGAGTGAAGAAAAGCCCGGCACATGTTACTTTTACTTCTTCAGGTGACATGGGTAAGTTGTTCTAAAACTAGTTAACATCACTCTGTCAGGATGAATGAACCATTTAGCAATTAATCAGACAAATACAGTGTCCTCTTGCGGTCTAAAAATCGTGCATTTTGTGTTTTTGTGTCAGCATTGAGCTGAAAGAAGCAAAAAAGTGTTTAAAAAATCTTTTGTCATGAAGTGAGAGTTGTAAAAATATCAGAGCAATTGTAGGTTTTGCTGCACGCGCAGGCTCTCTGTCGAGTAAATTGGCCACATGGTGCGTCCACCTGCATTTGCTGGTGACCCCCCCGAATGTTAGCGGTGGTCTAAACCACCATTATAAAATGCAACCCACTCGGAGAGGTGGTACGCAGAGGTGGGGAGGCGGTGTTTGGAGAACGATCATAGGATAACTGGGTCAAAAACAGATGCAATTAATATGGATTATTGGCAGGGTAGTACACGCCTGTCTGCGAGCTGAATCACATGGGTAGGGAGATGTTAATCCACCACACACACAGCTCTCCTCCTGCCTGGGTTCGACCTCACAAGGGGTGGGCAGTTTATAGGTCACCTTTCCATGGTCTTCATAGTAGAGTGAGCAACTGTAAGGTGATCTACAACAGACATCACAGTCTGGCAGGGGGGTTAAAGGTCAAGGGTGAGTTTGATTTTGCTTGTTAAACATTCGAGTTATATGGATGTTCTAAGCATATTCTGCTCTCATCTCTGTCAGTTTCTCATTGGAAGTAAATATTTTCATTATAATATACATGTGTAGCAGTCTGGCCTGGTGCTTAATCCAGGCGTAGTCTGTATACGACCCTGTCAGCATCCCAAGCCTGAGCTCACCACATTAATGGATGACACTAGGGGTGAGCATTAAAGAGTCCATGCAGGACTTCACATGTTCACCGGGAAGGGTTCCGGACAGAGACGGCTGCTCCCGCACTGACATCAAACGGAAACGTCAGTGTTTTTTATTCTAAGCAGAAACAGGTGAGACAGTTCACCGTGGTCAGACGTCGGCATTTTTCCAATTAAGCCTCCAGTGAAGTTGTTTGGATTCCACTCAAGCTCTTCCCCAGTATTTGGTGCCTTGATTATATTTGCCGTGATTTATATTGGCAACGTCACTGACAGAAATATGCGTGCGATAACACACACACCCACACACACACACCCACACACACACCCACACACACACCCACACACACACACACACACACAGGCGCACAAAAAAAATGGCAATTAGCTTAAGACCACATGTGTCAGCTATTTGTTTAACTTGGATCTCAAACTAAAGATTGTGATGCATTATTTCTGCAAGGCAACTCTGTTCCAATTAGTTTACCCGTCATGTTATTAGCTAACTCAGCCTCACACTGAGTCCAGGGCTGATTATTTCAGCTATAAATAAGCCTCTCATCAGTAGTATGTAAATATAGGTATATAATACGTATTTATAACATCTGGGTGGAATCACTTTACTGTAATTAAATACAAGAATTACACCCTTTTACAACTGTTTACTGGTTTTAATGTTCAAAAATCCAGATGGCAATTATTTGCATTTTCGTAATTTATTATGTCTTTATTTCAGCAGTGATTTGATTTATCTTCTGTAATTTTGTAAAGGATCAAAATCTGCATTAGAGCTAGATTTTCCGTAAGGATATGCCCTTCATGTATACACATCTATGAGGTTTCAGTTGAATTTTGGCCCTAGCAGTGGCTGGGATAAAAGCGTGTTTCTTTAACAATTCATAACAGGCTGTACCCGTTTGGGGCTGAAGCTATGGGATGGGGGTCTGGGGGAGAAGTCAGGTGACTTGTAATCACTTGGTGACAGTTTTCTCTCATGCAGTGGACTAAGTGGGAGGTGGCTGCCTGGGAGCATCTGGGGTCACTAAGGATAAAAGCTTCATGCTTGAGTACTTTTTATTAGATTTATCGGATTGGGGGAAATTTAAAAAGTTTTCAAAGGAGGCAGTAAAAGAAATATCATTGAGTCACTGGAAAAGCCGGCATCGTCGTGGCTTCCAGAGATTATGTCATCAGACCTATGTGCATACAAACTGCTAATTGATTTTTTTTCCCTGCGTCCCCATCTTGCCGGGGGGCTCTGCTATCTCCATTGATGCTTCGCCTTGCAAGCGCTCGAAGAGCGGGGCGGGAGGAGCATCGGGGAAGTGTCCATTTGCGAGCACCCCGCTGACTCTGCACGGCCGAGTCCCGAACCGCATCAGGTCCGGCGCCTTGAGGTCCCGCCCTTGCCCTGTCATTTACGGCTTCACAGCTTCACAGATGGGTTTTGCTCCCTGACTCGTCTGTTCTGCGTTCCGTAACGGTCGGGTCTGCCCCCCGCCGAGTCCGCCTGCCCGCCAGATGGCCGGGCACCAGTGGCTGGCATCCCACTTTGTGCCCGCTTGGTGCTCAGCTAACCAAGGGCTGGAGGACACCCTTCCTGCAAACCCACCTATCCCATCTGCAGGTAGTCTTTGGCTCACGCTCATCAAAGCAGCCTCCAGTCGGAGACGTGTAATTAGTGTGAATACCCCCATATCCACGTGCTTTTTCTTTTACCCCTCTTTTCATGCAGGTGCTTAGCCATAAATGTGGCATGTGAGATCCTTTGGGAGGAGGGAATTCTTTTAGCTCACATTGAACCCAGACTCTGGCTAAATGAAAACACAGCCACTAACTGCCAGTGATAGGCAGTTGGGTTTTTTGTTTTTTAAAACATATATATCTATTAAAATTCTTGCGCCGCATTTATTTTGAGAGCTTAATTGTGTGCTGGGGTATGGTTACGTAAAAGTCAGTCATGTAAAGAAGCAGCAGCAGTGGTTTTGGTTTCATATTGTAATTTCGTTCTGTAGGGATCTCGGCCGCCTCCGCATGTTTTCCCCGGCGTTTCATGGCTCTCACCAGGCATTTCACCGTAGACTTTCAGATTAGGCATCTCCTTCAGTCTGACAGCAGTGCACCTCCTGGGATTGCAAACCCATAACCCCCTGGTCCCAGATCTAGACCCTGCTTTACTAATCTGCCACTGGAGGGCCTCATGGGGCCTCCTGACTGGGGCCGGCATGCCTGTCGCTCCTTCGGCCCCCTCATGGTCCATGTGGGTGTCTGGGGAGACTCGCAGTGCTGGGAAAACTATCAGCTGTGAAAGCTAAAAATGCAGAGCGACCTGAATCTCTGCCAGAGAGGGATATATAAACAAAAACGGTCTATAAACAAAGGGTTTACAGCGCCATCTGCTTATAGTGCTGTCCAGATTTGTTTTACCAGATTTTTTTCTTGGATTAATTGTGCCAAAACTCAAAATAAATAAATACAATGATATGCATCTTAATACAGACAAAAGTATGTATAAAATGTTGGCCTAAACACATAATTACATGACAAGAATAAAACTACAAGATATATTAATTGTAAAAAATATTTACAATTCTGACACATTTTATGCTGATAGTACATATTTTAGGTGTCATTTTAAGAACAACGGTATTCTGCACATTTAAATTTAAAAATGCATTTTATAGAATTTAATTTACACCTTTGTAGTATTTCTGTATTCAGTTTTATTTAAATATATATAATATGCGTGCATGTGTGTTTTGGCAACTGTCAAATGTAAAAATGGCCATATGTATGACTGTTTTAATTATATCACGCAGAAATTGGATCATGATTTGTGGCCCCCAGTGGGCAAAACAAAACAAAAATGGAGGAAATATTTAAGTGACTTATTTACAGACCAAATATTTTTAAAAACCACTAGATACAGACTGTTTAGTCCTAACCCGTTAACTTGTTTGCTCCGAACAAGTCCTGTGTTTTTACATGTTATAAGTGAAGTGAATTTTCCTTAGTTGGGGGGTGGGGGGGCTCTTAAGGTAAGCTTCATCATGCAAACATTCATCTATCTTCCATAACCACTCATCAAATGCAGTGTCACAGTGAGTTTGGAGCTTATCTCAGAAAGTGCAGGGAACGGGACACAACCCACATGGGCACGGGAAGGACGTGCAAACTCCACACTTGCAGAGCAGGAGTGGGATTCGAACCTAAAATGACCCTGGTCCGTCTGTGTCAAGCTGGTGGCTACAGCAGATGGCCGCAGTACTCCTCAGCATCCAGGACACATTCACACTCCCTGAAGAGACACCCATGTGTTTTTCCGATCCTCTCCCGCCCATAGCAGCCTGGGATGCACATCTGGGCGCCTCGATGGCTTTTCCTGGCTCTGTCTTATCCAGCGGAACCACAGGACCCTCAGTGAGCCGTCCTGAATCCGGAGAGTCCCCCCGCACACCTCAGACGGCCGGGCTGCTGGTGCGGACAGATTGGGGGAGATTATTGCTCTAAGGTTCTCTGGCAGCTCTCTTTGCCAGGCTAGTTTTTTGTTATTAACGTTCAGCTGATGTGAAAGTTTGTGAAGACTCTGTCACACGGCTGTGCATCCGCCCCCCCCATCCCGCCAGAAACCCTCATGGCCCTGGAATCGGGTCCGGTTATGGTGAGCGACTCGAGGCTCGTTTTCAAGATTCACGACTGAATCGGCCATCCCGATTTGGCTAGCTATTTATTTTATTTATTTCTGGGTTTCTGTACAGCAGTTAACCTTTTATTTGGGAGACAGATGTTTTTTAAAAGATTCCCAGCTAAAGCCATGGGCTTTTTTGTTTTTTTTAATCTGAGTGGATTTGATTTTGGCAGCGTACGAGCTGGACGAAGGGTTTTCGTGAATGTAAATAATTCTGCAATCAAACAATAAAACCTGATTTACTAGCTTTATGATGGGCCAGTAATGTGCAGGATTATTTCAGAGGTCACATGTAGTTGAACAAATCCTAACTTCCTATTTCCCAGGACTGCTGGAAGCATAGTATTTTCTCTTCACTTCGCTTCACGCCAATGTGTCATAGATATTTGAAGAAATGTGACTGGAAAATATTCGTAAAACGCCATTTTTTAGGAGTTGTATTTGGAATCCTAGCTGCGTGGTTCCTTATCTTTTAGCCTCATTTAAGATATTTTGCTGTGTTACGTTCAAAAAATTGAAGGCCTTTTTTAGGGCATGATGATCTGGTAGATGTTTGGCTCTCTGAGACCCCACACTTAATTCTTTCATGATTCTCATTTAATTTGACTTTTTGGGAGCGTTCGGTTTTAAATATGCACAATACCCATAATAGTGAAACCTTTGTGGTATCCATCTGTTTTGTGTTTAGGGAGGACTCCAGTATTTTATTGACAATATCGTAACATGACCACATGCAAGCCGACTGGTGCTCATGACATTTCCACTCGTAACGTGAAGAGTGGGCTAGTTGGAATTATAAAAGCTGATTGGAAAAATATAGTGTCGTATTTTTGGGGTCACCAGGGTCAGAGTTTGGAATTGAAAGTGTAGCTCTTTGTAGAGGAACCTACTGTCCCCTTGGAAACCACTGTTTTCTGTAAACTGGGGTGCACGTGCGTCTTGCCAGCCTGGCGCGGGCTGGCGGGGCATTGCCCTCTTTGTTCTCTCAAGAGCGACTTCTTGGCGGAGGAAACCTGGGAAACAGTCTGTTTACATTGTCCGTGATACTCGGCTGATGTTGTGGCTCTGCTTTGGGAGGAATGTTGCATCCTAAGCCTATATCTTATGGCAGCTGTTATTTTATTATCTACATTTACTTTGGGCTGTTTCAATCAGTCGAATCTCACAATCACATTACAGAAGCTGGAGCCCATCGCAGCTAATGAATGTGCACCATTGTTCATGCAGTCAGGTCCTTAGAAGCCCCTTTCAATTGCTTTTGCTGGAGATTTTATGCCTGACTTGCATAATTCCTTTGGCAGTGACAAATCACCACTGAACTCCCCCTGTAGCGTTTGTAAGAATGCAAAAGACCTAAAGACCTGCCGCCTCACTGCACCGTAATTTCACTGGGTTTGAAAAAGGTTACGGATAAGTCGGCAGATTTGTTGTTGCAGCGTGTCCAGGTGATGCGTGGCCAGCTTCTGCCCCTTAGCCGTGGACACTTGCGTCGGCCAGAGATGGAAATCTGCAGGGCCTGATTACCACTGTTATTAATAGGACCTGAAACGGCACTTCAGTTTCATGACTTGGAAATATCTACGGCATGTCTGGCCCCAAAAACTGTGAAAATCGAGCCCTTGAGGATTTGCGAATGATAAAGGAGTGTCTCACAAACATGAACATTACAGAGCCTCAGCTCCACTCTGCTCATGGCTGATGTTCATGGGTCCGCTTTGCTGTTAGCTACTGCCTGCTTCAAGAACATGAGACAGACGGTGGGGGGGAGGGGGGGGGGGCAACCGTGCTCAACCGTGCTCAACCGTGCTCAACGTAAAGTATGGGCTGTGTTTCTTAGTTAACAAAGTATGAAGTGCTACTTCTGTCACTGAGGCACTGTTAGGTGAATATATATCGCAGCAGCACTTGATGAGTTACACACACCAACAGGATCTGAAGGGGTCTCTGGCCCTTGGCCTCCCAGGCTATGAAGCGGTGTGATACATGTAGCCGTGTTACGTGTCTTACATGGCCAACATTTTCTGACATCTATGCTGGGTTAGAAATGCAGCATGTTTAGGTCAGGTGACTGTACTCTGTATCTCTTCTATCTCTCAGAAGGAAACTCTGGCCAACACATCCAATGACATCATTCCTAAAACTTCATTTCCATGTTGGCTTTACAGCAATATGCTGGGGTTTTTTGGTGGATGATAGTAAAAGAATTAAAAAATTGGCATCCCATGTGGGTTGACCTCTGCCTTGGGCCTGGTGCTTCCTGGGACAGGTTCCAGGCTCATCGTGACACTGTTTTGGCTAAGCAGTTATGGAAGATGGATGGATGGATAAAAGAAACTGTGGGGGAAAAAAAATCCTGGTTGGAGTGTGTCTACTCCCCTCCTGCTCACACATATCTAGAAAGCAGCTTAGCTTTTAATACATGCGGACTGTAACTTTTATCACGCAATGTAAAAAATCATTAGTACTTTTCTGAACATTAAGAAAAGGACGGCTGTTGCGTGAACAAGCGTGTCGCATGTGAGTTTTACTCTGTTTCCCTTGGCCACATGCATTTAAAGCATGCCAGGTCTGATCTGCTACATGCATTTGGAACTTGCTGCACTGCAGCGGTTCCTCTGCTCCGCTGGAGGGCAAATTCCTGTGATTGTGGCGTGAGCACAGAGACCTTAAACTTTATTGAAATACTGAGGCTTACCTTAAAGTAAATAACTGTTTCTTAAAAGGGCTTCCATCCTGGCACGTACTTTAAAATCTCCACAGGCTTATTCTGGGGGAATTTCTGGGCCTGCAATGGTGCTTTTCGTATTGTGGGGTTAGCTAGCTGGGAGAGCTTGACCTGTTTGAAAACAGGGCCATCCCAGTGAGCTAAGAGCTTTTCTTAAAGCCTCAAAGATTTCTGCTGTTTTTTCTGCCCCACGTATGCCTGTGTGAGTGCGTGTATGCTGGCCTGCCACATTTGCAGACTGAAATTAAGTCGGGAATCCCTTGTGCCTGGGGCTGGCTTCCAGCAGACCCCAATTACAATGCTGCTGAGCCAGAGGGAGCACAGGACAGACTGCCTGGAGCCCTCCTACTCGGCTCCCTTTGAAAAGACGCACTGTCACGGCACAACGCGGAATCGTGGCACGTGTACGAGGCGCCAAACTGGACAAAAGCAGAGAGGAAACCAACGTACGCTATGCCCGCGCGACAACGACGTACCGCGTGCGGGCAAACTAACTTACAGAAGAGAAGTGTGCGCGAGCTGAAATGTATGCAATCTGAGGGGACGGTTTGCTGCTGCCTTATCAGAGGTAATGATCACTAGCTGCATCACAGAAAAGCTTAAAAACAAATTATAATTAATATAAATGTTAACGCACAGCAAGCCGTGCATTATAAGTTTGAAAACTAAACGCACCGTTTGAAGCTATGACGCATTTGGCTTACATGTGCCTACCTGAAAATATCTACCACATGTTCGAACCGAAAACGCATTTATTAGTAGAATGGCTAGGCTTGGGCGACTTGTGTTTTTTCGACGAAGCTAACATGGGACGTCAGCCCCACTCGTCGAATTTTATCGCCGAGATTTCAAAATAGAGGTATCCCCCGTTTAACGCCTGCATTACGTTGAGTAAACCAGGACGTTAAACGATTTCGACATTGATGAAATATTACCATAGTCACTTAGAAAGTTTAGGCTACTCCCACATGCCTTCGTGTAAGATGCCTTTAATTAAGGTACTGAGTAGTTTAGATCATTTTCAGATAACGGATAAAAAGTAAACTCTGGTTAACCATATTTTATTATAGTCAGGCATCGCTGTACAGTGCAGTGTCTGTTGGCTGACAAGGCTATCTGGACGGTTTGAGAAAATGTAATGCCCAAGTTTACTACTATTAAACATTTCGCTTATAACTTTATATACGGCCGAAGCCACCGTCATTAAATCGAATATAGTCAGTTTACCAAAAATCGGTCTTTACAGACGTGTAAACTAAAAGTATAGTAACCATGGTAGGATTAGCAGCTTAACATTTTAGCATTTTTTTTTTGTTTTAAACAACCGGCAGCAGAGGCAAAGAAAGGTAACTTGTTTTGGTTACGATTATTAAAACAGGACTTGTGTAACTCTTATGTAAGTTAAACAGGACTCTAATATTTGGCTGGACAAGTGCATTACATCAGTTAATTTCAGGGTCAGTCAATCATATAGGCAGCGGGCGCCTACTTGCCAGCCAAATTCACTTTGCCTTGGTCTGGGGGCGCCTGCGTTGATGCTCGCCTAGGGCGCCACATTGGCTGGCAAATCATTTTGGTCTTGGCCCTCAGCCTGAAGCACTTTGTCTAAGTGATTTGTAACAATGTGTTTGGTTTTACATATAGTTAGAATTAAAATTTATAATCGCCCATTGATTTACTTCTGTGATTCGCCAGTCTGGAACTACTTTTGAGGTTATAGAAAATAAGCACCCTTCAGATTTGAGAACTGGACATACTATATTATACTGCATATATAATTAATATTGAAGTCTGTTACGTTGTTTTTGTGCGTGTGTGTATTTTGCAATTATATTGTGTGCCTTGTCCCCTCTGGTAAGGATGCGCAATCCATCTAAATTCCAATTCTTAGAATTGCCACTAGGGGGAGCCTTACAGATCTCATTCAATTACCTGTTGTAGGGGAACTTCTGGGAAGTCTAATGCAGGTCGTTTGCAACTACAGACATTTTAATGATCCAAATAGAAAAGCTTTCCTTATTCAAAACATGAGACATTTATAAAGAACGCAACTTACAAGATATTTAGGAGGAAATAGTGACAATGAGACCCAGCAAAGAAGAAAACACAAAATTAGCTCTTGAAGTCTTCCTTCCTGACTTATTTTGAGGTTGCACTGTGTTGGCCGTGAATAAATTGTCTGTTGCTCAGTGTATTTTTTGACATGATTACAACTGACTTTAGATTACAACCCATTACAACTGACTCTAGAAAACCATGCCAAAAACACAAGTACATGTCATGAATATAATTCTTCAGCTAAACACCATTGGCCAATATTGTGTCTGGACATCAACTTAGGAAATGTGATTTACTTATCCTGTGACACTGTATGTTCAGTATTGAAACATGGAGAATGTAATTTAGAAGGAATCAGCCAAAACCTGGTAAAGCTGTCTGAAATGGCGGTGCTATAACTGTGTATGGCTAATATATTTTTATTTCAAGATGAACTAAAACACTAAAATAAATGCAGTGACTTATTTTAAGGAAAAAAAAATCAAATATGTTTTTCCTAAAAGTAGGGCACTTTAATACATACTAAATAAATGTAAATCATACTCAGCTTGTATCATTTTTGGATTGAACTGTAATCATTTCTGAATTGAGGTGTACTGTATCATTACTTGTGGAGTAGAGCATGTGCCTAGGTGTGTATAATATGATCTAACAAAAGAATCGTCCTTGCCAGAACAGTTGCAGTCATTTCTTTGTCTCATGAGCTTTGTGAATATATTTCAGTGTTTAGCACCCACAAGTCTTTCCCCAAAGAGTGTGAAGGACAAAGACTGCTTCAGGTGGGGTGGAATTGGGGGCGAGGAGTAGTGTGGGACCGCTGCTCTTCCAAACAGAGCACCCACACACACAGTGCTTCTTCCTCTTCATCTCCCTTTGCTGACCATATCGTCCTTCATCATACAGACTGAGGCTACAGATACTTAGCTCAAGTAAACCAGGGCTTTCGTTTTAAATGCACAGATTAATACACTGTAGGTCAGCGCAGTTATTTATTTAGCATTGCAGTTGGTAGAGGGTTGGTCCCAGAGGTGGCCGGACCCTACCCTTGAAATTCTGAATGAGCCTCAGTGTAGCTGAAAGCCATGTCATATATAATATACATGAGGGAGTACAGGTTGTGCTAGTAGGAATATGGCTGGTTGGCTAAGACTTTTAAGAAGACAAACCCACTTCTGTGACTGATAAAATGTACTGGAGCCAAGAATGCACACTACAGCATACATATAATTAAATGATTCATTAAAAGTGTGATTTATTATAACTAGTTGGCTGACTTTTCCGAAGTTTCAGGAACCCTTTGAAAACTGGCCATGGGCAAAAATTCACTCTTTATGCTAATAAATGACCTGTTTTTTTACCTGCTTTTTAAGTGATTTATTGAAAGTGTAATTCCTTGTTTTTATGTCGACTGTACAAGTGACCTATGTGTTTGAAAGAAATTTGTGTGCACTTCGGAGGTTAAACATAACCATAAGGTTTGTTTCACCTGAATGATGCGAGACGACTTTTTCCTCTGTGTGTCCTGTGCGTAGTTCTCTGGAGGAGAACATTCCTCCTCAAATCTACATCTCAAGATTAACACATGTCCTGGGAGCTCTTAATACAGTGAAAGGGCTTTAAACCAGCCTCGCCCACCAAGTGGGTGGACGTCAGCTTCCCATACTATGTTCCTTGACACATGGGTTCTCTAGGGCGTTGCCCAGTACAGATTTGAACCCAACTCTGTTAAAAGTCCAGCATTTTTCCTTGGGATTAACAGGATATGCAAGAGCCAAGCACAGGGACCTCAGTCTGAACACAGATCAAATAAAATGGGTTCTTTGGTCCAGGGTGTACTCTTCCTGAAGCTGTGGATTTCCGAGCAGTCCGGTTGAGTAATGGCCTGTGTGAGACAAATGTAAGAAAAATATGTGAGTTTGGGATGTATTGGGTTGGGTGATGAGCCTGTGAATAAGGGCTTCAATTCTTCTATATAGCTCAAAGATTTGCTTGCATTGCTTGTCATAGAGGTGGTGGTATCATACACATCTATTATCGTGTTATTATAATTTGTTTAATGTAATTAAATTTGGCTAATAAAGCAGTTGATAATTTTTTGTCTGCCTGTTTGCACAGGCTTAGAAGAAATCATTTGACCCAAAGGCAGCGTCTAAGGGTTGGAGGAAGACTATGTTGGATCCATTGCGGAAAGAAGGGAGCTGGACAAAAAAGATGTTGTTGCTGCTGTACATGGCCCTGGAACTTATGACTGCTCACTCGTCGGTTCTCCTGGGAACTCTGGAGCTCCAGCTAGATGAGGAACAGCCTGCAGGCACCATCGTGGGTGATATCACTGCTGGCCTGCCCCCTGGTGTCACAGCCTCCCAGTACTTTATTTCTGACCACCAGGGCACTGGTGTGGGCAGCGACCTCCATATTGACGAGGAAACTGGCATCATCAAGACTGCCAAGGTCCTGGACCGTGAAGTGAGGGACCGCTACAGTTTCATTGCTGTCACCATGACTGGTGTGACTATGGAGGTGATCATCACAGTGAATGACATCAATGACCACGCTCCCACATTTCCCAGGCAAAGAACCACCTTCAAAATTCCTGAGCAAACTGCTATTGGCACACGGTTTCCCCTGGATTCTGCCACCGATGCAGACAAGGACCAGCTAACAACACAGGGTTACCTCATCAAAGATGGAAATGAGGGGCAGAAGTTCCTTCTGCAGACTAAGAGGGGAAGCAACAAAGGTCTTTCCTTGGATCTTGTAGTTAATGGCATCTTGGACAGAGAGCAAAAATCATCTTATACTTTGCTCCTCGAAGCCTTTGATGGTGGGTCTCCAAGGAAGACTGGACAAATGATCCTTGACGTTATTGTGCAAGACATAAATGACAATGCTCCCGTTTTTAACCAGAGCCGCTACCACGCTGTCATCATGGAGAACATGCAACCTGGCAACAGCATCCTGCAGGTGTTTGCTAATGATGCTGATGAGGGGGACAATGGCCTGGTTTTATATGAGATCAACAGGAGGCAGAGCGACCCTGACCGCTATTTCTCTATTGATCCACACTCTGGTGTGATCACACTCAGCAAGCCCCTGGATTATGAAATGCGCAAAGTCCATGAGCTGGTGGTGCAGGCCAGGGACAACGCCAGCCAGCCAGAGGTCACTAACACTTTTGTCACTATCCATGTCCGTGACTACAATGACAACCAGCCCACCATGACCATCATTTTCCTCAGTGAGGATGGCTCTCCTCAAATCTCAGAGGGAGCACAGCCAGGCCAGTTTGTGGCTCGGATTTCTGTTTCCGATCCCGATTATGGCGAGTATTCCAATGTCAATGTTTCCCTGGAGGGTGGGGATGGCAAGTTTGCCCTGACCACCAAAGACAATATCATTTACCTTATCTGTGTGGACCAGATCTTGGACCGAGAGGAAAGGGACTCCTATGAGCTGCGAGTCATGGCCACAGACTCTGGCACGCCGCCTCTCCAGGCAGAGTCTTCCTTCACTATCCAGGTCACTGATGTCAATGACAATCCGCCACTCTTTGAGCAGCAGGTGTACACGCAGGCCATACCAGAGGTGGTTTTCCCTGGGAGTTTTGTGCTGCAAGTCACAGCCAGGGACAAAGATCAAGGGCCCAATGGTGACATACAGTACAGCATTCTTCAGGATTATGGAACTCACTCGAACTGGTTCACAATTGACTCGGCCACGGGGATAATCACCACTGCAACACAGCTGGATTACGAGACTGATCCTAAACCCAGCCTAATCGTGGTGGCTTCTGATGGGGGGCAACCACCTTTGTCCTCCACAGCTGTGGTGAACATCATACTGCAGGATATAAATGACAATGAGCCTGTTTTTGGAAGGAGCTTCTATGAAGTGTCCATCAGTGAAAACACTCCGGCAGGAACCTGCTTCTTGGAGGTAGGATCTTCTTTTTGCTGTTCATTGCATAAGTATTATGTTAATTTCTAACATAAAGAATTGACCATGAAATCTTGCTTAGATAGAGTGCAATTTTGCCATTAAGTTATAAATAACTTTGGATATACACTATGAGTCATGTTTATTGCCATATTTCACTTAATATGTTTTCTTGTTTTGTAAGGCAGTTTTTAAGCCTGTACTTCTGAGATTTGTTTTATTTTGGAGACGTGCCCTGGGTAAAAACGATGGTCAATATTTTCATGAATAAGAGTGTTTTTTCTTATGTCATCTGAGACAAATGTCAAGGTAGACCGCAGCTGCTGAGGTGCATTAATTTTGATTTTTCTCTGTTGGCCTGGAATCAAGTGCGTTTATTGCAGAACCCATTGGGATTTAAAAGTATTGGTTAGGGGTTCACCTGCAGCATGTGAGCTCAGAAGATTTACTCAGAGCTGGCTGTCCTTTTCTTCACCTCTCAGAGAGGGTTTCCTCAGTAAATTAGACACTGTGAGTGAGTGTTCAAAATTTTGAGCTTCTCTCTTGAGTGGGGCTGTTTTCGATCTGCTTGCATTGTCTAAGATCTTAAAGGTTTCTCTAAGGCAGGGAATGGAACAATGCAAGTTGAAGGCACATTTCAACAGGTGGGTAACATGGGGCAAAAAAACACAGCAACGATAGTAAGAAAGTTGCTGCACAATCGAAACGTTTTTCTTTTTCGGGTGCTTGATGCTTGCTCTCTGCTCACTCTCTCTTGGTGATATTCTCCAGCACTACAAAGCTGTACTGTAATCTCATGTTCCAACAGGAGCTTTGGAAAGAGAAATGGTCCCCAAGTAAAAAAAAAAGAGAGCAAATACAGGAATTCCACATTCGTTACTGAGCTTTTTAATTCATATTTCAAACGTGTCTGCGGTTGAGATGCACCAGCCAACTCTGCAAGGCGCAGAACGACCCTGACAAAGCCCCTGGCAAGTGAGGTCTGGACCAGAGGCTGCTCTGGGGATATGGGGAGAAGGGGTGGTTGGGGGGGCTTGACGCTGTGTGACGGCTCTTGGCATGCACTCGAGGAATAGAAGCCTTTAGCGCTTGTCTGGGAGGTCCCCCCAGAAAACTGCCGAGCAATGCTGGGCAATGAAACCCCAAACAGGATCGTCCAATAAATTTGGTTCACAGTGATCATAATGTTTTTAAGAAAATAGATGGAGGGCACACCACAGAGATTGCTAAACAGTTCCACGAAAACATTACTCGACCTTCCCCTTTTGTCGCCTCTTTTTCCTCCGTCTTTCTCAGGTTTTGATGGAGCTATTTCCTCTTCCCTGGTGTGGCAGACAGCTACTTGAGACCAGTGAAAGCTTAGCCCTGTAGTAGGAATGGTGCTGTGCGTGTGTGTGTGTGTGTGTGTGTGTGTGTGTGTTTGCGTGTGTTTGCGTGTGTTTGCGTGTGTTTTTTCCCCATATCTCTGAAGTGATATGCTTCCCATTTGTGCCCCCACCATGCTCTGGTTCATAGATAGGTGGGGCGTTTCTGGATATCTACAGAACGCCACCCCGGTGTTGGAGTTTCCCAGCCCCAGTTTTGGAACACCTAAATTATTTGTTTAAAAACATATGAGGCCATTGAGGAAAGTGCTCTGTCTACCTCATCATGCCCATATTTTAAGGGAGACAAAAGAAAAGTAAAAGAATATGATATGAGATATGAGAGCTAAAATGCTTTACCTTTAGAACTTTAAAGTTTGACTATTTATAACTGTTTGGAATGAAGTATTACTATTAGTCTAAGCGTATTTATTAATTTTTTACCCACTGTGCCTCTTAAATGTTTTCACTGTTAAACAGTGCCAGATTCCTGTTAAGTGTTCGTTACCCATAATAAGGCCATGGAAGCCTCATATGCCCTCCAGGGCTTAACCCTTTGTCCCCAGCCGTGGCGAGGGGTCTCAAGTGGAGGCAAGTGTCCCCCTGTAAGAGGAGTACCTCACATGGTAATGAGCCCGCAGTTCACATCTTTCACTCCTCTCCTGGCTGGAAAGAATCCTCCATGGGGTCGCACCCAATTGAAAGGACTTTTTCCCCCACCTTGCCAGAGAGGCAGTTGCTGTGTAATTGGTGCGTTTTGGTTGCAGTCTTGACGGACTGAATAGGAGAGCCTTGGGGTAGACAAAGTACTATTCCTCTGTGGGTCCTGGTCCTACAATGGAACCCACGATTTCACTAGGTCCAGTGTTTCCCAACGACCTTATCAGCAGACAGCTTTCTTTTGTTTATGTTCATGTAAAATGATGCTGTCATTTCCCTCCCTGGCGTTCTGCGAGGGCCATGTGTGACTGATTCTGTTGGTGCTGCATGCAGTTAGACGCAGGCCTCTTCAACGTACACTGCAGGCCTGTCAAGATAAGAATCGGCCTTATGTCTTGCCTCTCGGCCTAGCAGGAGGCCAGGAGACAGGACAGGGTGTGGGGGAGACCTGCCCCACAGGAGGGGGCAGAATAGATGGGGGCTTCCTTTTGCATATGAGGGGGGTCACCATCTTCCCAGCCCCATGTCTGATCTTACATCAGGTCCTGATAGCTGCAGGAACTAGCAGAGAGTGCACCCCTCTGTCGATTTCACTGAGATGAGTGTCCAACCCAGTGCCTGTTCTTTTACACCCCCTTCCTGCCCACGCAATTGAGCAGCAAGAAATGAAAACATTTAGAGGCATGCACCTGGTAGTGCTGCAGTCCTGCTGGAATTGAAATGGTTTTATCAACTCCTTTGCATTCCATAGAGCTTCCTGTCCAGGTCATGTCTTCTGTACCCTTTCTTGTCTCTGAACCCGGTGCCCCATCCTGTTACTGACATCACACACCTGTTTGTCACTGCCTTGCTCCTGTGGTCCCAGGGTTAAGGGCATGTTCATTCTTACAGATTTTTATTATATCGTGTTTTTTGTTTAGTCACAGAGTATAGAAGTGTTGCCAAGTTGAGCTGCAACCTGGGATTGATGAATAGGAACTGTGGGAAAATCACAGGTATTTGTGCATGTGTGTGAAGGGATTGAATGTGAGAGTTTCAGGAACAGTGGAATGAAAGGTTTACAATAAGTGATCCTGGAATGAGTGGGGAGGTATTTTTTGTAAAGCACAATCGATGCTGTTTTGGCCAGTCATCTTCCATCTTTTCAATTCCTCTCTAGTAACCAGAATGATCTTCCCAGCTGTAGCCCCTTGATACGCAGGTGTCCAGTGTTATGCCTGATTTATTTGCACAAGATGTGCTGATTGGGTGATGCTAAATTTTGGTGGAAAAAATCTAGGGGTCTGGATTCTGAAATCTCAAATCTGTGATGTCATGGCTAGCTAATGCCACATCAGTGCGTCTGACATGACCTTTAACCTCTTGTAACCGGTTCTTTACACATTGAGGAGCAATTCATAGCCGTATGTCTTTGGCTCTGTTTGTGTTGTGAGAGTCATTTGCCTCTCAGACAATGAGACTTTGGAGGTCAACTTATTTCCTTTGCTTCTTTTACAGGTCTTCCCATTTCCTTTGCTGTAAGCTAGTGGGTGGATTTGGATGGGGCTCCATTGCACTGAAACCATTTCATCTGTAACCTGCCTTGAATGGGAAGGTTGGACAGGGTTAGCCCAGTCAGATATAATCTGCAATCTGCTGCCCTCACCCTGTACGCAGCTGTGCTGTCGGCCTGTGTTTGAGGTCTCACTCATCCGTCGTGGGCTCCTGTTCTTATTCAGCCCGTGGCTCTGCATTCGTATACAGAATAAAAGAAATCCGGTGCAGCTTTTCAGGATTATTTTTGCATTTCTCTCGCCCAGGGTACATTCCATTCACATTAAATTGTACAGATTTAATGGAGGGTTTTCTAGGGTGAACTGATGGTTTTGAAGGAAACTGGGAGGCAATACAGCAGAAAGAACAGCACCATATGCTGTTTTTTTTTTTACAGAAACCCCCTGTTTTGCATCTAACTCCCTCGCTGAAGCCTTTGTTTCTCGTGATTGGAGCAAATGTGGAGTTTGCTATTACTGAATTGACAGATCATGCCCCCATCTCTTCAAAATCACGCTCTCCAATCCAAAAATCCCTGGTCACACTGGCTTAGCACAAATAAAATTGGCCCCTTCCATCCGCTCGCAGCGGTGCAAGGTGGAGAGGAAGGCTTTCGGTTTGACCCCAGAAACGGGAGCAAAGACAAAATCCTAGCTTTCAATTGAACCAGTAAGGGGCGGAATAGACTGCTGGGGATGAGCAGCCGGCCAGAAGGCTTTGGGGTTTCCTGTCCCCATTTTTCAGGATTCCCTGGTTTGCCCAGGGCTTGAATTTGATTTTCCATTCAATAGCCACAGAGACCGCTTGCTCTCTTGCATTGTTTCCCCTACTGTTATATTAGGGGAGTGCCCTGCCCCCCCAACGGCACCGCCCCCCCCACCCCCTTGAAGGACAAGTTAATTTTATTCAGTTTTATTTTCTATATAGCAGCAGAGGTGGTGCATACAGCCAAGAACAAGCTTTCACTGGAGGCCAGAATCCATGCTACAGAAGTCATTTAAGGTTACCTTTCCCATAGAACAGGTCTATACATTGTCCTTATATTAAACTAAATAGTCATGTTATTTCTTATTTACACAGCAGCTTGTCATTTTTTTTCTCTACATGGTCACATGTTTGCAATTGTCCTCTGCTCACTATATCGTGCATGGCGAAGTTCCGCCCTGATGCGCACACAGACACGTGCACGCACACACAGGTGAGCGCGTGTCAGAAAATATGTCGTGTCAACCACCTGAAAAGCAGAGAAAAATATCTGTGTACCCAGAAAGATGCACTGCAGTGACAAAAGCTGCACAGTTTGTGAATAATTGTCATGAAAAGAAATGTTCTGATGTTTAGTTCACTTGTTATATTGACTACTGTCATTAAAACACACACAATGAACAAAATGAATCCTGTTGGTGTCTATCTGCCCCTCCCCTCCATAGCTGTAAACCTAGGGGAAACACTGCTATGGATGACATTATTACAATGACATGAAATACCAATAATGCATTCATACAATAAGCTTTTATTACTATGCACTTTGGTTCAAAATGGATGCAACAGCAGATCTTATAAACAACCAAGTTTATAAAAACGCTACATGATGATTTTATTTGATTAAAGCTCGTTCTGGTGACAGTTCTGTTAGAAACTGTTATAACACTAGTTAACTCATTCATTCTTCCACACATACGTTTACTGTCTCTGAAATATAGTAGAACCTGCTTTTAGCAGACTGGCTGTTGACCTCTCACTGGGGGGTATTTCACCAGCTCTTCTGGCCAGCAGCACAGGGTAAAACTGCAGGAAAGAAATGCTGTTTAATGTGCGTGAAAGACACAGCTGTGTGGTTCCCAAAAGTACCACTGCTTGAGGGCAGTGTGAGGGCACGGGATTCCAGTTGTTGTCCTATTGCCCTCTGCCTTTTTACTTTCTCTTGTCACGTTGCCTACGTCTCCAGACTTTCCCACACTTCATGCTCCCCCTGTTTCTGCCAACTCCATATCCTTTCTATATGAGCTCCGGATAGAGGCCTAAGTGGCAGCACTTGGGTAGCCCTTTGAGAGACTTGAGTAACTCTCACAGAGTGTTGTATTGTGAAGGACTCTGCTCCCACGGATCACTCATCCCACAGTCACACTCAACCCAGCGTAACGATGCGCGGAGTGAAACGGAAATGTGTTCAGCCGCACATTTCCGCACTTCAAACCTATCCAGAATTCGAAGTCCGTCTGCAGCTCTGGATGTGATTATTATCACTCATAATTACTCCCATGGTGTGATGATTGAGATCTACAGCTTTTGCTGTATATGGCACCATATTTCATAGGAATGAGTCACAGGCTGGCTAAACCAGCTGTGGTGCTGTACTCCTTCTTCACATTGGTCCCACAGTGCATCATCCTTTTAGGACCAATGTTTACCGCAAACTCTTGAATTGATATTAAAAATAGGTCTGTGTCATTTTTTTTCAGTATTTACTTTTCATCCTTTTCAAACCAAAGCATTTACCATTCATTTAACATTACAAATTATCCCTGCCTAGTTCTGCTGTTTCATATGTGTTTAGCTAAGTCTGTGGCACACACACACACACACACACACACACACACACACACACACACACACACACACACACACACACACACACACACACACAGAGTTCCAGAGGTGAACCACATCCTGTAGTCTGGGTGACCAGTCAGATTGGCCTGCTGGCCTGACTTAGGGTTTGATGAAAGGTCTAATTTTGAGAAATGGCAGGGAAGAGAATGATTAGCATACAGCTTATATGTGCCATGTTAGTATAAGAGTGGCAAACGGAAGCGGACCAGCAAGGTGGTGCATACAGCCAAGAACAAGCTTTCACTGGAGGCCAGAATCCATGCGTGAGCAGAGCCATTGACAGGTCTGCTTGTGTGGTCGGAGCTGACATGACCCCTTCTCTGTACCATGGAGCTGGCCGTCCAAACTGCACAGTGTTTCTGGGAGACGAGGTTCTCCCCACCACATCGCTTGGCTCTTCCCGCTCCCCGTCAGCCGTGTTATTTTTCCCCCAGACCCAGCTAGCTCTTTCGTGGTCCCATCTTTCCTCGTGGGAGACCAGCAGAACCCCAAAAGCAGCTGAACCACATTCCCCCACATCTTTTCGGGTGGAAAGAGTGCTCTTCGACAGTGGCGGTTTCCTCCAGCTCTTCCAAAACAACCATTTTTTTTTGCCTAAGACTACAAACGGCATCTTCCAGCATCCTTATTTTGCTGTCTTTGGGAAGTCTCAACCCGAGTATTCGAAAGGTAAATTATGCTAATGTGAAGCCGAACCTTGTGCCATCTTTGTCGCTCATGGACATAGTACCCCAGGATGATCTTTTGTGCTTAACATGGTCCAAACGTTTTTCAGCATAAATATTGACATTGATGTTGCTTGTCCAACATTGTAGCCAGTCCTATGTGGAAAGGCCCAGACAGCCTCCACTCCCTCCTGCACCATTATGCAAGAGGATATCTTCCACCACTTTCGACATTCAGTATTCACCTTAATGGCCCTTCCAAGATGTTTTTGGGGAAAGCGTTTTTATTTTGCTGGAATGCCACCAATCATGGAGCCCTTGAGAACTCAGAACTTGCCTGATTGGGGCACCGTCAAAGATGAAAGATATTATATTGGCAGAATCCTTCATAGCTACTGCAGCCAGGCAGACCACTGGTCAGTGTAGGGTTTCTCCTTACCGTGCCGTGGTTAAGAGGGCCTTGGGAGAGTGGAAAAGGAGGAAGGATAGCAAGAACTATAATTAGGTCAGACAATGCAGTCTTATGGTTGTAGAATGAATGAGACAAAATTGGGGGGGACAGCAATGGAGCTGGTGCCCTAGTTTTGCATCCAGCTTGCATTCTGGCACACCTGTGTGATCTGAGGCATCAATGGGTGGAGTAGAGGAGGAGAAGGAAACAAGTTTAATAGCTTTTGCCCCAATCCCCCCATAAGTAGCCATCTTGTTCAACCCATAAATTGCAGAGGCAGACAGCCAGCTGCACAGTCTGGGAAGGAGAGGACAGTTCGAGTTGCCCGGAAATGTGACAGATAATTTTCATATCTTGCCTTTAAATTGATCCTTCAGGAGTGATCTAACATATCTTAATGTGAGTACAGATGGTTATGAAGATCCTAAATGATATCTTATAGTTCAGGTCCTAGAATATCTCCCTGAGACCTGGCTGAGGATCCTTACATTGTGCAATTTAACAGACAGCCTTTCCTTATCCACAGACATCTCCATTTTTCTTTGAAGTAATGGAGCAGCGCATGTCCTGCATCATCTAGCATTCTGGAACTGCATTGTTAAACTTTACTAGGTTTTTGTCGTAGCTCATTGGAGCCCAATGTTGCAGAAGAACTTGAAAGAAACTGTCAAAGCAGTCTTTAATCTCACCAGGATTGGGAGATATACAGGCTTCTAGCTACATGGGTGCCATCAACCATAGCTTGACCAGTCTCCATGGCTGACTGCTAGAAGACATTGTTGGATAACTTAGTTGGATGTATTAACCACAGTTTCCTGAGTTCGACTTGCAATCTCTTAATACCTATTGCAAATCTGTCATCTGCTACACCACACCATCTGTGCTCTGTGTTAATCGGCACAGTGGAATATCACTGCCCAGGTTTATTCTCCAGCACTCAGTCTGGGTCTTGACTTTCTGGGGTGGAGTATTAGGGAAACTGTCCATAAGCTTCTCTCTGCCTTCTTCTGGTTCAGCACAAGCACACCTGCTTGTTCTGTGTATATTGTTACAGTCAAAAATCCATGGAGCTTTACTCTCATAACAGTTTCCAAAGTATTCATCCATCCATTCATCCATCTCTCTTCCAACTGAGAGGGCCTGAAATGTATCCCAGGAAGCACAAGGCATCCCCGGATGGAATACCAATCAGTTTCAGAATTTGAGATAATGTTTGTAGAAAAATGGTGGTAGAAGTACATATGTAATTCATATTACAGATAGATACATGATGCTTTTTGTTATATTGATTGATCTATGGCACATTGACTGTTAAACTTTAGGTTGCTGGTTAATTATGGGCCAAAAGCCCTCATAAGTGAATGGGCCTTCCTGAAACATGGCAGGGTTGCAGCTGTTCGACATGTTGTAGGGATGTGTTCGACATGGCTTTCCTGCTCGATCCATGTCTGGTACAAAGCAGTAATTTCCACTTTTTTAACCCAATGCTGTTGCGTGCCTCTGTCTTAGTGACTCAGACATGTTTGCAAAACATTGTGCTGGAGATTTCTTTATTTCCTGGAAAATATGGGAGCGGTCTAAGTCTGAAGAGTAAGTCTGTAACAAGTAATAATAATATTGTGTTTCGTAGACAAACAGAAAGGATTGTTTTTTTTGGGGGGTCCCTCAACTGTAAATTCTGTCTAGTAAACATAGTAGAGTTATGGTTAATTTTTTCAGAAATTCTTTCAGAGGTTACCCCTCCAGTGGACAGAAATCGGTGACACTGATGCTACTTGTGAAGTTCATAAATAGGGTCTTACTGAGCTATGTCACCCTCTGGTCCATCATTTTCCTTCTCTTATTAATGGATGAGGGCAGAAGCATGTATGCAGCAGGGGGTGGGGTGTGGGTGTCAGTTTGCTGGGCTGGAGACGGCAAAAGGTTGACACCAAGGGACCGGGGACTCAAATCACTAAGCGTGTTTAGACCCGGATGATTAACCAGACGTGGGTAATTCAGTGCTGGCACACAGCAGCAGACTTGATCATTTACAGCCAAGTAATTAAGTGAATGAGGGACCGTGTAAGGCCGTTATCTGTGACCGTCAATCAGCGTTTGTCTCAGACAACACGCTCCTGCCACACCAGGTGTCTCTGGTGCCACCAGCCATCAAGCCCTAGCAGTTCATGTTAACCAGGGTTCAGAGGGCAAAGGTGAAAAGGTTGGCTGGAAACCATGGACAAGGTGAAGAGAAAAGGATCACAGGAAATTAACAGACATGGAAGAAAGCCTCTCAGACTTGTGGGGGATGAAGGGGGATGAAGGGGTTGTTGTGGGGATGTGGAGGAAGCAGAGGGGGTGTCTCAGAATCCGATTGGTTCTTTTAGCTCCTCGTCCTGCTGGGTGTCCCAGTGTGTGTGTGTTTTCCCAAAGAATGTACAGCAGTGTGAGTCTTCAGTCTTTATTTATGGGAATATTGTACTGTATGCCCACTATTCACTACCAAAAGTCAGATAAGGCCCCCTCCATTTATTCTAACCAGCCTAATTCATTAGAAAATTGAATCCCGGTTGTGCTTTTGGCTATTAAATGTATCCCAAGTACACAGGGATATTCTATAATAAATATATTAATTATTTTGATGCTTAATTGATTTCCTTAGTTAAAAATTGCCAAAATTAAGTTATGTAAGCAGAAGTAGTCTGGCTTTGAAGAGTGTCTTTGTTTCACAAGTAACACTAGATATATTTCACACATTAGCTAATTAAGTCACCCAAAGTGGTAACAGTTCTGGAAAAACAAGTGTGTTTTTTTTTCTCAGTTGTTAATGAGTGCTGCATGTACAGCTACAGGCAGCTGTGTTTGGGTATGGAGAGCACACTGTGTGTAATGTGGTGTGTAATATGGAGTTTGTTTGTTGCCGGGAGGTTCTGTCACAGTGTGCCTCCTAGCACTTTGACCGGCACCAGCATCTGCCCCTTTTCCACATGCCTACTATGTACTATATTTTGCAATCAAAATTTGTGGTGCTGTCTGTTTTATGACCTATTATTCATGTAAGAAATATACACGTGTCAGACTGAGGTAGAAAGAAAAAATAGAAGAAAAACTCTGTTATGATGATCATCCGATTATAATTATCAATTTCACCCATGCAGACATATACTATAAAGCGGTGAAGTAAAATGTGGCACTAAATTATATTAAATGTGGGTATAAATGCAATGCAATGCAATTTTATTTATATAGCGCATTATCACAACATTACATTGTCTCAATGCGCTTTACATTTC
>JABFEA020000039.1:13420031-13436939 GCA_019775915.2 Cyphomyrus plagiostoma | reverse complement strand
AAATGATATCCCTCATCTCTTTTAACACTATAGGTAAGATGCCATCAGGGCCCTGTGATTTGTTTATTTTGAGCTTAAAGAAATGATTCTTTCCTTTTTACTAAAAAACTACTGTTCTAATTTAATCATGTGGGAAAGAAATAGACTTAGTAGAAGAATAGTAGAGATCATCAGGGCAAATGTTATGGTTGCCTGTGGTTTGTTTTTTGAGGGACATGGATAAATGCATCTAATTAGCACCCAAGAATGTCTAATTTGTGACAAGCTCAGCAGTCACACTAACACACTGATTCTGGGTAACAGCTTGATAAGACCGTTCACTGAATATGTCCCTGTAGATTATTCAGGCTTCTATGAATTATGCTCTATATGTAATTAAATAGTTGCCTGTTGGAAAGTACAGCCAGTGCCGGTTCTAGCAGATTGGCTGCTGGAAAGCCTTTCTACCCCTTTATGCGAGTTTATTTCAAGCTGAGGCCTGTTGCACATTTTTATACCATCTGCTAAATGAGTTAGACGTTACCCTTCCCCCCTGTATAGTGGCGTGGAAAAGAGAGACCATTCCCAGCTTGTATGCAATGGCGAAGGCTTGTCGACGTTTCACACCGGCCTGAAGCGTGGCGGAGCTTTGCGGCTTCCTCATATGCAAAACCTGGCAAATGATGAGATTAAAAGATTTGCTGTGATGGCCAGGTTAATGTTCTAGACATATTTTCTCCACTGTTTTAGCTAAGCCGCCAGCTGTAATGGCATTCCAAGCATCTCCTATTAGCCACCTCCTTTCATTAGCATCTCCTTCTCCTGGGCCTCTGCACTACACTGCTCACGAGATATATAAGCCCCTCCCCCCTACACCACCACCTTACTTTGCTAAATGAAATGGACAGCAGAAGCTCATAGCTCATGTCCTGCGAGATTGGCACAAGAGAGAAGAAATCAGGCTGGCTATGGAGCATGGTGGCAATACCCCAGATGGAGCTGGATCCTGGCACATCTGATTTGCTGCATGGTTGTTAGGGAGACCGAGTGCCAGTCCTTGTCATGTGGGGAATGGGGAGTGATGCTGCCGCCAAAGCTCTGCCCTAATGCCAGAGTAACTTTTGTTTGCAGCCCTGCTTTCTTCAGCTCTTCCACTCCAACCCTGAGCAAAACAAATGGCACAGCAGGAAAAACGGGAGTTTAAGCATCAGTTAAAAAACAAGATAACTGCAGCTACCAAGTCCGTGAAGTAACTACTGTTCTGTCAAGGGAAGCTCAAACAGAAAGAAACATACAACAGATGCACTGTAGTAAACTTTAAAACAGTAATAGTAGGGCTGTAAACTGCTGGGAAATTTTCAAATATCACAATGTGATTTTTTTGCAATACATTTTTTAGAAAGCATTTTTATAAATGCCAGTAATCTTTAGCCAAATAGAATTTATTAGACAACGATAGAGTCAAGCAAATAAGCAGGTGGTGTCACCTTGCGCTGTGGCGACAAATAACTTTCTTCTGCTCGATATCGGCTCTATGGAATACAAAATATTTTCATACAGCAGGAAGTCTTTTGATGACAAGGTTCAATTTTCTTCTCCTTGTTAAATTTTTTTACAAACACACAACACTTTCTATCAGTACATCTGAGGTCAGTCATGATTATGATTTTGGTTCATGCAAAAGCAGCATCAGTAGATAACCTTGAAAATGCACACAATCATTAAAAATGCAAAACTCACAAAATGTTGTTTCATATGAGAGTAAAAATGTTTTCGTGAAATTTATTTATGATTTGCGTTTGGTGAACCATACATATAAAATTCAGTGATGCCATTGTCAATGCTTGCTTGTATTGTAAGTAATTCATTATTAGGTGGTAACAAAATTATTAGGTCATGATAAAACAGTAGTCAGATTATTTCTGCATAATGCGTAATATGTTTTTACTCAATGATTTAATCCATTTTCCAGCTGCTTATTCTGGTCAGGGGGCTGTAGCCTAGCCCCAGCAGCATAGGGCACCAGGCCTGGCTACGGTCTGGATGGGATGCCAGTAAAACAATTTATATATTTTTAGATAAAATTTTACTCTTTATTCTAATTTGCAGCAGCAGCGAACCAGAAAAAAATAATACAGCACAATGAGTGGGAGTTTATGTGCGAAGAGAACTTTTTATGAAGCTGTGCGGTCTGCCCTGTAGAGCCAGCCTCAGCTGAGGCTGAACTGGTGAATTCCAAGAAGTGATTCTGATGCTCAGTCCCAACCCACTGATCCATGGAGCAGAAATCAGACTAATAGCATCAGAATGACTGACAGTTTGACGACCCAATTACTGTTTCTGTAGAAGCCATTTACAATACAGTTCTGCACATTGTTGTACAACACAAGTTGTACAACTTGCTCTTTTTTAAAATTACGGTTTTTAGTATTATAAATGGCAGTAATAATCATAGTAGTTGCAGCCCGCTCCATAACTGCCTACCTAGTATTCCTAGTAAGGTCTCGATGAGTCTGTCTCAGGAAGCACATGGCAGAACACGCTGACCCTGGAACAGATGCAGTACTAGTGATTATAATGGATAAAAATAGAAATGTAAATGATCTGTGTCTTTCACCCATGCTGAACAAGCTTAAAAAATGCTTAAATACAAGATAAGATCAGATCATGTCCAATATTAAAATTGCTAGTGCCATCTCAGAGAGCTAACCTGTTGATTCATCCAACTACCGTAATAGATTCGAGTTCCAGTAAAGGGTCATGATTACCTTGGCTCCTGTCCCGGGAAGTATAGGGCACCAGACAAGGGACACCCTGGACCGGATGTCATTTCATTAACTTCACATCCTACTGGAATCAAAATGGAAAACTACCATAAAGGAGCAAGAAGGAAAGAGACCAGTTTTAGAGCCAAGTGGCTAATGTGGGATGGGTTAAAGCATGTATGATCCTTGGCTCTGCATCCGCAGGGGCTTGAAAGGCAGGAGGCTTCTGTTCCATCAGAACTTAGGAATGGCCAAACTCAAAGAGTCAACCCACAATGGCAATAGACCATAATTACTCATAATCACTTTGCCTTCCCATGTCAACACTGGAGAGACGTGTTAGCAAGGATGGGATTGGGTTGGACCCAGTTTAACTATCAAAGACATCCCAGAAGTACTCAGTTCTGGTCTGTAAAGCAGGGAGGCAAGCAGTACTAGAGCAGTGTTTTTTGTTTGTTGTTTTTTTTTTGGGGGGGGGGTGTGAAAACAAATGCATATTTTCTACTTGTAGAATAACACTTTTAAACATAGAATAAAGTCATTCTGGTAGGAGGGCCATGCTTCCCACACTTAAAGCCTACACCTGGAGGTCTTTATCCCCAACTCATTCGAGAAATTTAATTGAAAGAACGTTGATCTGCTTCTTGCTTTTCGCTTCTAAAGCCAGCAGGGTGTCTGCTCGGCACGCTGTGGGGCCAGCTTAGGTTTGTACCACATCTTCAAAAGGCTCCCATGCTTCTACATTAATCCCCAGTTTGGTTTGTTTCAGTTGTTCTTAATACTTTAGCTTTATGAAATTTCCTTCCCTTTGCAGTTAATGTGCTCTCCACCTCATCAGCTCACTGAAACAGCCTGCCTTTGGAGATGAAGGTGGTGTTGTAGTGAACAATGTGGGCTTGAAGGTTGCCCATTGCAGTCTTCCAAGGTTCTAGTATTCTTAACCTTAACATAAGTAATAAAGCATTATCTGAAACGCCAAAATGTAAAGCATACCTATGCCTCAGCTATAATGCTAATCTGAAACAAGGCAAGAATGTTGCCATGTAAATGTCTCTGTGGTACAGGAAAGGATCTGGCAGACACTCTCTTCTGTATGTCCGCCTCTGCACTGACTTAGGGTAATTTTCATCTTCCTGCAAATCAGGTTTCATTCCCTGCAAACATACTCTTACCGCAAGCATGATACAGTGCAGCATCTCAACACAGTGATGTTACACATGGTCTTTTCTCACAGAATTCTTCCTGGGATTTAAGTTCTGTTCTTCTAAAAAGCACTGTGACTTCATATCGATGTAATCTCTTCATCTGAACTTAGGTTGAACTAGTCCTAGGGGAGCTGGCACCTTTACATAGCCCTTAGATGTCTCAAGTTTTTCTCCCGTTTTTCCTCATGCGGTTTACTCTCCCGTCAAACAAAGCGGGCTGTCGCTTCCTGGCCTTTGATCGCCATGGTGATGGCTCCTCCAAAGGCTCCCACCAGTGGCAGACGGAAAAAGGAGGATCATGCCTTATCTTGGATGTCACTTAGGTCTGCATTGTGTCGTTCGTGGGGAAGCCCATGTCTTCTCTGTAAGTGTGTACATGTGCTAGTATGTGCTCTGGGCACAAGAAATTACATAGGCCTGTTCCTCTCAACTCGGTAACCCCTCCGATTATATATATTTAACCAGGAAAGTATACCAAGAGCTGGTCAGACCTTGAAGACTGAGTATTAAACATTGGTTTTAAAGCTTTTAAAGTGCGTATTTTCACATGGTGTTGTTTAATCAACCTAGATGTAGCAGTGGACCTGCAAAGTACAGATTTCCTCTTGTATTTTCATGGCTTGTATTGCACTGCGTGCCGTTGTATAATTAAAGATGCTACTTACTGCTGTGGTGTAACCAATTAAGGAATGACAGATTTTTAAGAAAACACAACCCTAATAAAGCTCTCCTCTTAAAAAGGTGTCATGATGACGGCATGTGTTTCATATAAACACAGGCCAAATGCTTCTCAATTAACAGCTGATGCATGATTAGAGGATGATGGCTGCCTAACTGGCACTAGTTAGCGTGATAGGTTTTCAGTTCCCTTCACCACGTTTTGTTTTTGTTTTTCCATGACATCACCCATCAACTTGTGCCCATCATTCCTGCTTCATAGGAAAGTACAGCATAAATTCCACTCCATTGTGGAGATCAAAAGGCCCATTCTATCATACAGTGAGATGCGTGTTGGTGACTGATGGCTTGGTATGCATGAAACGTCAATGGACCTATAAATCAGGATTGAAGTATTAGATCTCCCCTCCCCTCCCTGCAGAGTTCATCTTTGCTTCTTTGATCCGAGTGTTATCAGGCTCCGTTTCCCCTTGGCGGTCCCTCAAGTCTGAGATAACAGGATAGGCAGATGAGCACAGGGGTGTGCCATGGAGAACCAGTTTATGTCTGTGATGGATGGTCTACTGAGCTGAGCTGGCCCCACCGGGCATTCGGCCTACCTTTGAGCCTGCTACAAGTCTGCCCTCATCCAACCTATTTCTGTCCACCTCCATACATGATGTCAGACTGTCACTGCTGCCCTTGGCGATGATGAAGTCTCACTGATGTTGCAAAAAAACAAAAAAGAAAGAGCAATATAATATGTTGTCATGATAAGCCGATGCTGGGAGATCTTGAGTATCCATCTGCCAACAGCTTTAGGTCCTTAAAAGTGAAAGAAAAAAAATGGAGGGTTAAATAAGGTGCAATTAAAAGTATGTAGTATAAAATGTGGAGTTTTGTCTGAATATTTAATCATAATGACTTGCAAATGGACTTCTTCCACTGTGATATAATATGCCTGATTTATATTCTGTAGTCATTATTCACTCCATCCAGACTGACCTGAATGCCGTTAAAGCAGCCCGGAGCTTGCAGTAGAGCAGTTCTGCAGTGATTCATTGGACAGGTCCATTGAGAGCCGTAGGTGTGCTGTGGGTCACAGGTGGTGGTCCAGCTGCATGTCAGTGCCAGCAGGATGCCACTGAGAGCTGATCCCCTGCTCACACCTCTAAGAGAACATGGATATTTTTCATCTTCTTGAAAGTGATGTCTGACCTATTTTGTGGATCTCTGTTTTTTTGTATTTTATTATCCTTTTGGATTCTCCAGTCCCCTTGTCCCAGTTTTTCTTTTAGTTTTGCAAGAAATCGTGAGTCACCCCCTCTGAAAGCCGAAGCTGCCAGAGAATTGGCCCGTAGTGTGTATTCACAGCCTCCTTATGTTTTACTGCCATGGTTTTCATATAAAGGGGCTGGTTGGTTACCTTTCTGGAATCAGAGCGGAGGTTTGCTCAGGGTAAAAAAGCCGGCAGCTGTTTTGATTCAAGCCTCATATGTTGTCAACAAACTGAGGCCCAGGAGAAGAAGGGGACACCCAGCACGTTCATCCCGGTGGGCCCACGGGGAGAAGAGGACACACCCAAAATGTTCATGCCGGTGGGGCCACGGGGAGAAGAGGACACACCCAAAATGTTCATGCCGGTGGGGCCAGGAGATGGAGACACAGAGGATGTTCATCCTGTTGGCCCAGGAGACACATGTATGAAGAAATAATTGATATTAGGACAGAAAAATTGACACATGTAACTTTTTATTCCCAAAGATGTTTGATACATTTTCCCCAATTATCTTGTTATACTTGGATTTTTTATTGTTTTTGCCATTGTTGTCATGAAAGTGATGTGAATCACAGCATCTAAGATATAGACTAAATTTGCTCTGGTTCAAATCCCTGGTTCAAATGACCTCATTTCTATGTCCTCCTGTGTGATATCGAGTGACTTCCCTAAAAATATCCAGGTGGAGGAAAGACTGGTGCATAGAAGCTGGAAGCCTGACAGGTCACTTACATGACACAACGACTGTCTCTGTCCTGAAACTTTTTTTAATGGCTTGGCCATTATTCAGTCATAAAAAAGACAATAACAACAGCACTATGATGGACATGCTGCTAGGCTTTATGAGCGTGAGCAGGCGCAGATGGATGCCTGCAAGGCTTATTTTCCAGCTCAGAACAGCTCTTGAGGTTTTTCTGCTCGAGTTGTTGGAGGCATAGGATAGGATGAGGTGTCCCTTACGAAAGGATATGCTCATGTTCAAGCATTACCATATGATATTAAAGTTTAAGCCCTTGGCTTTATGTTTGACAATAATTCTTTCCATCTCTGGCTTGCCGGTTTAATGATGGAGCCACTCTGTGCGGCCTGTTTGAAGATAATTTGAGGAATGAACAGGCATTATAAAGCTGTACCTCAAGAAAAAGTCAGTAATTACAGTGGGAAAACTTCATGGATTAAGAGTTCCTTTTTTAGGCTTGGGGGGGGATGCCTCGATTGGGATCCTGCAGAAGGAAATTCGGCCTATCTTGCGAAGCTTTTTACTTGAAAATTATTAACCACGTCAATTTTTTTTCCTGTTACCTTGCCACTGGTTGGTTAAAAAAAAGGTTTGTTAAAAAAACGTTTTAGATTTTGCTCATATTCAGAGGGTCTGCTGCACTTATACCTGGCATATATTTGTAAATTGCAGTTGCGTTCATACATAAGGTGTGTAGATGTTTACGTGAGGAAAAGCTTCTGAAAGAGATGTATACCTATGCTTCCCCCACATGGTGTCAGTGAGGACTGACATCCCAAACTCAGCATGCATGTGTCGGGAGTGGTGGAGCCAGCGGGGTGGGTTACAATGTAAAAAACATTATAAGGAGTCACTGGGGTCAGAGGTCAAGAGAGACACAGCTGGGCATTAGGGTGACCTCTGATCGCCCTCCACCCCCAATCTTAGACCTCACATGCTGGCCAGACCTGATTGGATTTGGGATTTGTTGAGCCCAGGGGGTTTAAGAGGTGTTCCATTCATGTGCCTGTTTCTCCCTGACAGCCAAACATGATGACGTAACTCTGGGATTGCCCATCCACAATGCCGCTGCAGCCTACATACTCAGATCTGTAGCATGGCTGCGCTTGCAGAACCAGGAAGACTGGCAGAATAATGTTATTTATATAATTTGGTTTCAAGTCTTTTTAAAGCTGGATATTTACAGAAAACGTGTAATCATACTTCTCAGTTGTATTTCCACGTGAATTTTTTTACTTTTTTAAGAATAAGGAATTTTAAATCCAGAATTTGATTTATTTGATGTGATTTATGTCACATTAGCTATCTCGAAGGGAAATCATGACTCCTGGCACTTAAGAGTTGGACCCCCCGAAGGTGTATTTGAAGGTCCCTTGCTTTTCTGCTGCTTCTGTAATTGGTAGCTTGACTTTGCCCGCCTTACCACACAGTTCCAGGTGGTAATTAAATGGAGCAGAACACATGGTCATGGAGGAAATCCGTGGTAGCTTGATGGGAGCCCAAGATAGAGATTTCACTCGGCTCATAATCTCTAAAGACTTGGGAGCTGTATTGATGAGAAAAGCTGCAGTAATGAATCAGATACGAACTGGTTTAGCCTCTCTGGGACCTAAATTATGCATCATTGATGAAGAATCGTCTTTTCCAGAATCTCATCAGACTATTTGGAAAAATAAGAGGATGGTTCTTTCCTTTTTGCTTGAAGTATGATTGGTTCCTGCAAGATGAATCACATGCATGATTGACAGAGATTAGCGGTGACAGGTTACTCCACCTGGATGCCTAACTATTCCCTTTCTGTGTGGTGTGAGCATGCGTGCATTGAATCAGCAGCCATTCGTTAAATTGCCATTGAAGTCAAGGATGTTCTATGAAGATAAGGACATTCTGAACTGTCAGAAGGATTTATGTTACTAAATTACGTTTATCCTTCATTGACCTTCATGCGTACTCAGGGGAGAATGGTCTGCAGTGAGCCTGCTGGCATACAAGCTCCAATGCTCTTTTATAGATCATTTGTAGGGGGTTGTTTGGTATACTGTGACAAGTCATTTGTACATCGAGCATTCCAGTAGACTGGAGCAGTCCCGTGCCCTGACCTGGGTATCATTGCACGGTTACAAATGTGTCATGGTGCTGCACCAATTGAGCTTTTATACCAGCTAAGGGGGATTACTGGCATATACAGTAATAATGGTACCCACTGCAATGCTTTGTAATACTCGCTCTAGGTGAGATGGCAGAGAGAGCCATGTGACCCAAGGGTCAGAGTAAGGAATAGATATTTTTTATATATGGCAGCAGGTTTAATAAAACAATGGAGGAGAACTAATGGTAACAAAAAACAAAAGAGAGCCTTTCCCACTGCCAGTGCATAGGAAAACACAGTGTTGAAAACAAAGAGCCCAACTTTATATGACCGCCAATAAGGTACCATTGAGCGTTCTTGTCATCATCAGCTGCACCTGCTCCCCCATTGTACATTAACATAACATATAATGCTAAAATGACACCATACTAGACTGATTGTATGTAATGTGTTAGTTTGCAGTAGCCCTCGAACTACATGTGAAGCAGGTGTGGTCGGGTGGGTTAGGGCTGTGTGCCTGTTAACAGAAGGCCACTAACACTAAGCCAATGCTCAGCAGAGTGACACAGGCCTTTGAGCAAGGCCCTTAACCCCGATTGCTCCAGGGCCTAGCTAGCTCTGCATTTGCAAATATATGTCTGCTTTGGATAAAAGCATCACATCTGGTAAGATAAATAAATAAAAATCAAATGCCTGTTTGTATAACTAGTTTTGGTTAAATGCAGCATATAGCCAGCTTCCTGTCAGGATGTCATGTCCCCCTCATTGCTTCTTATCTTACCACTTCTCACCCCAATAGCACCATCCAATTCTTCCTCATGTTTTCCCTCTCTGCCCCCCACCCCCCCAAATCCATGCCGACTGATTTCCTGCAAACCCAATCTGCCCCCGCTGTGCATTCACAGAAACGCCGGTTCCGGGCCAGCCCGGGTGACACCATCCTCTGTCACTGGAAGGGAGGCGTCTCGATGGAGCTTTTAATTACCATGGATGATTGTTGGACTGGCAATCACGCGGCTTGCAATCGCGACCCTCACCACGGGAATAATGGCTGCTATTGGCTTCTTCAATCTCTTCCCACCTCGGGGGAGTGGGTCTCTGCCATGTTAATCCATATTTAATGAATCCCACGACTGCACTCTTCCCCCTGCCTGTCTCACCCAGGGGGTCAGTTACCAGCGTGGTGTTGCGGGGGTGGCTTGCTGGTGGTCAGGTTATTGATTCCAAGTGTGGGGGGTGGCAGGGGAGTCGGGGGAGAGGTCTGGCGGTTTCTTGCTCGGTCTGTTGGCCGACTAGTCTGCGATATTCAGGACCGCTGCTGGAAGCCCACTGGCTCCATGGGAGGCTGACAGTGGTCTGGCAATGGAAAAAAGATAAACTACCCAAGGTTATTATTTTCAGTTCTTATTTTATGACTGTTTGCCTTCTCAGCACATGCATATGGAATAATAATTCATTATTTACACGTGCACTGTACACATCGTCAGATTTATTTCTGCGTATTTAATTAAGCTGTTTGGCCTATGAGCCTTTGTGAAGGACACTGAAGCATCGGCCCTTCTGGGAGGGGCATCCTCAGATTGCAATGTGTCAATAATCAGGGCTGCGGATGCTGGACTCGGGGCCATTTTTAATGAAATTAACTAATAACCCGTAATGAAGGGCTTTTGGCTGCTGCGATCGTGAGGTGTCAGCTCTGCTGCTGGGTCACGGCACATGAGCTGAGAGGATTATACCACCTCATTCAACCTCAAAATGATCAGCAAGAGACTAAAAGGGGATTTTGAGCTGAATGAGGTCTGGTTCGGTAGACTTTAGGACCTCTGTTAGCCAATCAGGATGCTTTGCCTCTAAACAGGAACCTCTCTTACTTCTACTAATGTGTGGGAAGCAAGTGCTCATGAAATAAATGCTTTAAAAATTTGGCATGATATTTATTTGTTATGCATTTTTAATCTATCCTGTTTCCTGTTAACTGTCATCTGTTTTCCCACTCCTGAGTTGGCAATAAATAATAATCCGGTCAATTGGAAGTCCTAAGTGTGTGTCCATGTGTTTTGCTACAATTTGGATATCTCAACCCAAACAGGTGGGATTAGTAAAGCAGATAATGAACCTATAGGAAAAATTAAGTTATGTAGTCAGATGGGAAAAGCTGGGAGCTTTTCATGGCTGCTGAGTGCTTCAATACACAGAACTGTATTACGGTTACCCAAAACTATAGCGGGAATGCAGCTGGTACTTTCCAGTCTTATTTTGTTGACGATAAATGGGGGGTCTTTAAGTGGCATGTTGCTCAATTAGCTTCCACAGTCTCTCATCACAGCAGCCTGTTTTTACTCTTTGATTGAATAAAACAACCCAGCCACCTCATCACGTTAGGCCAATAAAACAACCCAGCTACCCCCTAGTCCCAGTAATGTTTAAGGATAACGGGCCTGCATTACATTCTTCTTACTGTCTGATTTAATTACTGCCCCCCCACCCCAGCAGGGGACACAACTGAATTGAATATGTAGCTTTTAGCAAATACCCTTTTCTGAGTACTGAACCTACTCATAAAAAAAAAAAAAAAAGAGTCTTGGAAATATTTCAGCAACTTTGAAAGCATCCTTAAACCATGGGTCTTTCACAGATGTTTTTTCTCGTTTTTGGTGCTTAATAAAGCTGAAAGACAGATGGTGATAAAAGCACAATGGTGGTTCATTATGGCGCCCCCTGGAGGTATGGTGGTGCTGGGGCAGTGAGCTCCCTCAGTTGCGTCGCTGTGATATTTGGTGTTGCCGTGACTGGCTGACTTGCACTGCAAGCACTCTCCGATGGCACAGCTGCCACCTGGCAGCGCCGCCCGGGGCATTTGGGAGGGGGGGGGGTGTGCAAGCAGCGCCGGCGCCTCTTCAACATGAGCTCCGCCTTCTCATGGGCGCCCCCCCGCAGTGGCCCGGCGCACACGGCGTCTGGCGCGCCCACATCACTGCTGCACATGGTTCGCATTAACCCGGGGTCCCGCCCCCCGATCTCCTCCACCCGCAGAAGGAACCGCAGCTCTTGGGGGGGGGCATGCGTTCCCTCTCTGGTACCCTGGCCAAGCCGCTAGTCCCTGCCCAGCCTCATGATGCTCTGCTCCACTCTGGCCCCAGTTTGATCACTGACCTCCCACGGTGTGAATAGGCCTTCCCCTGTTCTTCAGTTCTGTTCATTAACCTCTGCTGTGACTGTGTGTGAGAGTGTGACTATAAAACCCATGGAGGAAGCAACAAAACTGAGCTGGGTTCTGTTAAGACCCAGGGTCGCTCAGGCATTCCATACCTGTCCACCATTACATTACATTTCCCTTCTCTAATCCTCTTACCTGCCTCTCTATCTCTCCCCGATTCTACCACAAACTGAGGAAAATTGCATTATTTAACCAAACTCTTTTCCTTTTTAACAATAACAACAATGCAACCCCAAAACTTGGTCTAATATAACCCTCGCATGTCAGAGTGAGTGTGGTCGTCGTATTTTGAATGGAGAGCCTAGTCCTTCATGTCGTCCTACATTCTCAATTCCGGCGTGGCTGATTTCAGTCATACCCCATCTCCCCCCGTGTGTGAAAGTCCGCAAGCTGCCCCGCAGGAGTGGCGGCTGGCCGGGACACGCATGTTTCAGGACACGCATGTTTCAGGACACGCGTCGCACATCCCAGGCCTCGGAGTACCAGGCGGCTCCCAGCCCTCCGGTATATGAGGCTCTGGGAGTCACTTAACCCCCATTTACTCGTGTATAATTTGGGAAGCGGTGTCTGCTGGGATCTGAAGGGCACTGAAAGGGAAGCCCCCCCATTCTCATCTCGCCACTATCCTAACTGGCAAATAACGCTGCTGTTCACACACTCCGGCATGGTGTTCCTGTCCGTGCGGCGTTCTGGGAGCAGCTGCCATAAGGAGGCCGGCATACATGTATCACAAGCAGGAATTTTCACCGGGGCAATGTGGGTCTCTGTTAGAACCAGTCCTACAAAGTGTAACCTTACCCAAAAAAAAGTGACCTCAGGTCTTGTGGGAAGCGGTAACCATGGTTACGGGGACATGTTCCCCGCCTGGCTCCAGCAGCTGCTGGTTCACCAGAGGAATACCCGACTCATGGGTCATTCCCAGCCCCCAGCGACCCACTGATGTACAGCCCCCGCTCCCCCCCCAGCCCAGTCCACTTTGAGGCATAAACTGCACAGTGTCTGATTTCATCCCGGTAAATTGTGCTCCAAGTTAGAACCGCAAATCAAATACCTGCCCACCTTTAGGGGATTGTGTTACACAGCTGCCAGAGTCGCCCAGTCACATGCCACACTGCATGTTTCTGTAATTATACTCCTCACTACACTCTGCCGCACGTGTCTGCCACTTTATTTACCTTTTGTGCCAGATGGGCCCCACTCTTTTTCCTTTCTCTTTTTATTTCCTTTGCTTGTTCTTCCCTTCTTGTCACCGTTGCTCCCTCCTTCCCTCCCTCCCTTTCTCTCTCACTCTGTGCAGGCTTCATGTTTTAATCACTTCCAGGTGTGAACAGCAGATAAATAACGTGTGCCGGTAATAATCGGGGAGGGGGGGTTATACTCTTTCAGGCACCATTTGTGGTCTTGCCGCCGGTGCCTAGTGCCTTACTTCATGGGGGCTGCATCCCCCACATCACACACCATGCGGTGCCTCATCGCACTGAGCAGAGAATAGCAAGCAGAAAAAAAGGAAACTGGAAAGAGAAGGAGAAAACGCCAGTCATCTTGGAGACAGATTTTTTATTGTCTCTAATCAGCGCATATGAATCCCAGTTCAGTGAAAACAAGTGAGGCATTTCTTTAACTGAGAACTGACTGGACTGAAATGTAGGTGGTACATCATTATTTTCACATATAGAGGCTCCTTGTCAAGAGTTCTGTTTGAGTTTCTGTCACTCAGGTAGCTGTGGCTGAAGGGGTTAAACTTACATCTACACACTGCAATAAAGGAGACAATGAGCATGGGAGTGAGTGGTTTTGTTCTTGCTTACAAGGCTGATGTTCTGCAGCATTCTTTGTGTCCTGGCTGGGAGCTGGACTCTGGGCTCCAGGCTGAAAACTCTAGAAGGAGGAAGGGAACCTTTAGCATTTAGCCCCATGCAGCCAGGATGACAGACCATGCTAATGCACAGGTCTTCTAGGAGCTGGCTAAACATAGCCGGTTCAGAACCTGAGACCTTCACTCCATAGACAAGAAGTCTCCTGCATGATAGTCGACCCAGGAAGAAGTTGAATTCTGCTGGCTGCGTGAGCCCGCCCCCTGGCTAAGGACCCTGGGACTTTCTGCTGCAGTGTTGCTGACGGGCCAGGCTGATCTCGTGGTCCATGTCTCCAGGCCCGTGACTGTCTCTGCCAGCTCAGCATGAGGCCTGGATTTCGCAGTGTGGGGGGCTCCCTCTTCCCCTGCAGTCAGAGCAGAGCCGGCCCATCGGGATGAAAGCAGTCCTTCCATTCTGTAATGGCTCTGGTAGTTCAGTACCTTTCACTCCCTCTCTCCTTTTGTCTCTCCCTCCTTATCCCTGTCTCTATTCCTTTCCTCTTTCTGTCTATTGTCTCTGTTCATTTTATCTGTCTTCTTGTCCATTCTTCTCATCCCTCTATCTATCCCTCCTCCTACTTTCCTTCTCTCTGTCTGTTTCTTTCTCTCTTCCATTCCCTCCCTTACTGTCTCTTTTTCTTTTCCCTCTCTCACTCCATTCATCTTTCTATTCTCCTTTGTCTTTTTCCCTTTCTCTTCCTTTATCTCTGTTTTTCTCTCCCTTCCTATCCCTCTCTCTATCCCTGTCTTCTTTATATCTGTCATTTCATCCTCTCTCTGTCTGTCTCTTCCTTTCTTTATCTCTTTCTGTCTCTCTCCCTTTTTACCCTCGCTATCACCCTGTCTGGAGAGTGAGTATTTGTTTGAAACAAACCAGCCAAAGAGATATTTCAGAATCTCCTCAAGAAACACGGCTGGCGGTAAGACAAGAAGTTAAACGAGCCCAAACGAGCTTGATGGACTGAATGGCCTCCTCTCGTTTGAAAATTTCTTAAGTTCTTAACATAGTAAGAAAGTGGAAATCAGCCAGAGTATGAGTGTGTTAAGCCCCACATCAGCTGGCCTGTCAGGGCTACAAGCTGAGACCCCCTGAGTCGATAATATGTCCTTGTGAGGAAATATGGGTCTGAGGAGGAGTTTAATCAGAAAGCGAGGGGCCACACTAGGTCGCCGGCACGTGGGGGTGCTGACCCGGTATCGCCAATTCCAAGAATAAATAAAGACACCACGGTAATCCCGTCTAGCCACCCCACGATGAACAATAGCCACCTTGTCCCTGCTGCTACTCCATGGCTTTTCTGTCTGCCCGATGTCCGCATCCGGCTGCTTTTTGTCGTGCCCCAAGCTGGCCCAGTTTCCTTACTCTGTATCTTGGCGCCATTCAGCACAGGGCGCCCCAGTTCCCTTCAGCACCACCCTTTAGTCATGGGGTTGAAGTGTGTTTGGTGGAGCTCGGCCCTGACCTATTATGATGCTGCTCTTTTTTGTGGTTCTACTGTGTTGCTACTGTGTGTTTTACTTGATTTACTTATTGTAATTGTCTTTTTATTTTCTGTTTCTTTTTTTTTTGTTCTTTGTTTTTGAAAATAAAAAGCAGGAGGATTTGTGACTCCACAGCAATCATACATAACCCCGTTGCTGTAAATCATCGGTTCCAGCTTTCCCATTTAGGGCCTGGCATGGTCAGAACCCTGTTCCAGAACCTTGTGACCCTTTTGATCTTTTAGGGACCTTCAATTAGGTGGAACCTTCACAGAGGTCTCTGCCTCCCCTGCTGTAAAATTTTGCCTTAGCGTTTTGATGCAAAATCAAGTTGAGTGGAAAAAAAATGCATGGACCGCAGTATGCGCTGGCTGTTTTTGGATCCTTTTGGTTTGTTTTAGGAGGGTCCAGTCCAAGCTTTCCTTTCCCATCATGCCTCACTCAATCACACAATCAAAACGTAGACTTGGGACAGCTGGCCACTTGCTATGACCAACAATTCTTCTGCCCAGATTTTCTTTCCAGTTCTGAAATGGGAAAACAATGCAAGAGGAAAAAAAAAGATTTTTGCAGTTGACAAAGTAAAAGAACAATGACTGTAGTATGAGTGCTGTTATTCCACATAGCTGACACTTTTGAAAACATTGTCTTTTCAGTCCAGAAGTGTGGACTTTGTTGGTGCCGATAGAGAAACCTCACATTTATGTGGACGGGTGACTCGCTGTAGGAAAGAGAAATCTTCCATTGGTGTTGGCACCTGTCAAAGAGGTCAAAGGTCAGACTTTTAACCCCTTGCATTCCACTAACTGTGCAGGCCGACGTTGGAATTCCTTCATGGCGTCTTACTGCTGTGATCACTTTGAGGTGGAAACTGGACTCGAGGCCTTAATCCTCCTGGAGCCAAAACCTAAAACCCACACAATGGGGGGGTTGGGTGGGGCTGGGGGGCGGAGTCTCAGATCGCTTCAGCTTCTGTGAGCTACTCATGATTGAGTGACTGGGATCTGAGAGCGACACACCATGAAGGCTGAAGCTTTGCTTTCGCATTTTTGTCTCATTCCCTCACCCCCGCTTGTTAAAATATTCCATGTGCCCGGCCCACCCGGCCGGCTCCAGGCCCAGTCATCTTGGGTGCCGTGACATGGCTGGGTCAGGCGAGGCGTGCCTGACTGTGTCTGTGTGTGTGCGGTCCTGAGCGGACCCAGCTGTGCCGAACCAGCCCGGAGCATGGCCTGAGTCTGGCCCATGTGCAGGGCACACTTCTCAGTGTGGGAGGGGTCTCTCTGTCCTCTGCAAAATGCCCATATATGTGTTCATATATCTGATTACATGTGGTCATATATACAGGTCACTCTATAAGGACGTATGAGTTTATATATGGGTGGGTGTACATTCAACCTTTATGCTCCATGAAATGTAGGGTGCAGGTCTAGGCCAAGAGGGGGGGGAAGGTAATAGTTTTTTAGAAATTTCAGAAGTGTAGAGGCATGTAAGAAATGTAGTTTTCTGGGGAGGGGGGGGGGGGGGTGCGGCCACATCTGATAATGCCCGCAAACCTGCCAGTTTTGCCAAACTCTCTCCCAGCCATTAATAAAAGGATTTCCCATAAATACTACTGGGTTTGGAGTTAAATATTAACCA
>JABFEA020000039.1:13405389-13419931 GCA_019775915.2 Cyphomyrus plagiostoma | reverse complement strand
CCCCCCCCCCCCCCCCCCCCCCCCCCCCCCCCCCCCCCCCCCCCCCCCCCCCCCCCCCCCCCCCCCCCCCCCTGCCACTGCTGATAATGCCAGCTCTCCTGGCAGATGTGCCATCCTCTCTCCCAGCACTGAATAAAAGCCTTTCCCAGAATGACAACTTGTTTTGGATTAAAATATTCCCCACAGGCCCCATCCTGCAAACACACCTTTTCGTCCTCGGGCTTGTGTCCTAACCCTAACCCTCGCTGACATGCCTCCCAAAATCTCTCCTTTCTCTCTTTTTTATGCGCATTTTTTTCAGAAATGTTTCAGCAACAGCAGTCATTACTTCGGCCGCATCATGAGGTACCAGTTCATTCTGTCTTTTCATTATTTATATTCTGTATTAATAATAAATCGAGAAATGAAATACATGGTCACATTTTGGATACAAAATGTCTCCTGTTCTCGGTGACTAGGTGAGAGGTTACTTTTTGGGGTTTCACATCATAAATATTTAAATTGAGGAGAGTCCGGAAAAATAAATACATTAAACTTTTTCACTAAAATGGAAAACGAAGCAGCTCTTCTATTGGAGGTCCAGCTTTATGATCCATTTGTCACTCCCTGGCCGAAATGTTCTTGACGGTTTCCTTGGCCCCAAGTCAATATGTCCTGCTCCTTCCCGTCCGAGGGTGTTTGTGTGGGAAATCATGAGGCTCTGACTCTCCTAACTGGCACCTTTATTGGTATGAGGGAAAAATGAAAGGTTGTATTCATTGGGCCTTGTTGTTTTCTCCAGGATTGTGTGTGAATGCAGACATGTGTGTGTTTGTGTGTGCAAATGGGTATACCTTACCTTAGGGCAGGACTATTCAAATCACGGTCCTCAAGGGCCAAGCCCTGCTTATTTTCCAGCCTTCCTTTACCTGTGAGCCTCTGTGGCCAATCACAATGAGTGATTATAAAACTAACTGCCTGGGAGAACTGAAAACAAGGTCTGGATTTGGAATTGAGGGCCAGATTTGAAGAGCCTTGCCTTAGGGGGACACGATGTCCCCATAATGTGGTGAATACCCTTTTTTTTCCCCTTATGGGGACCAGTTTCCAGTGTGGGCCTTTTCTCCATATTACCCAGTTTACTCCTGTTGTAAGTAGACATTTAGGACAAGAAATAAATTCAGAACTCCTCTGTCTGTTCGCTAAGCTGGGCTCCTTCTTACCATCCGTGTTTCTGGATTTTTCAGATTTAATAAACATTACTTTTGTAGGAATAATTATTTGCCTCCTCTGTGATGCAGGTAGAAACCGAACCTATAGAAACTGGCCCATGCCGTCATCACGATATGCAGAAGAAGGCCCCGATAACTCGGTGGCAGGCACTCGGATAATATCCTGAACTCATACAGCAGGTATCACATGTATTTGCACTACCTGCCCACCCCCGTGCCTCTTTTTATATCCACACCAGAAACATGAGTTATTTACACCCCCACTAAGCTGCTGCCTTCACTTTGCTGCCATCATGCTGTACAAATGGAGGGTGCTACTTTCCAGCTCCCTGCCCCCTCCTCCTTGCCATCTGTCACCCCAGAACACTGAGATCTCCTCCCCCCCCCACCCCCCAATTTACACCGCATTCCCGCCAACAGCTCTCCCGAAGGATGTGCCCCAGGTGGCCCTGAATTCCCAGCCACTGTCCAGGGGCCTTTTAGCATGCTGGCTCTGCAGGCCCCCCGCTCGGCACTTGGGAGCCAATTTAGAATTTTATCGTGGAAGCTCGTCCCCCCGGCGTATCCTGGTTTTCCGCACCATTTGCGATCGGCAGGAAGGCTTCTGTTCGGTTTCAGCGTACCTTTCCTGACGGCCTTCTTGCGAGAGGGAGGGAGAGAGAGGGGGCGAGAGTGAACGAGAAGGACAGTTTTGCTCAACATGTGTGCTGTCACGCCGCTTCCATCTCGTGCCAGAAGGGGTCCCAACCAACACTTGGGAATAATTATCGTGTACCAAGGGGGCACATCTGATTGGCTCATTTGCTTTCAGTCTCCTCGGGAGCCGTCACAGAGACAGGCATCCCTGGAAGCCAGCCAGGCCCCCACTTTTTCAGTCCCAGCAGCCTTAGGGCTGATTGGCCTGCCTCTAGAGATCGCTAGGTTTATGCAAAGGCTTTGCAATCGTCCAAGCTAGGGATGGGCCGATCCACATTATCCGATTCCGATACACAACTGCCGATACCAAGACAGATTCCAATACAAGACCTATTTTCATTTTAATATAATAAATATATATTATGTATATTTATACTTTATATATTATTCTTTATTATAAACAAGCAAATACAGATGAAAAAATGTGTCAAATCTATAATTAGGCTACTAGAAACATACATAACATACTGTTCCACCTTCTACATCTTGTTTCAAGCGTTTTTGAGACATTTTGCAGTTCATTTTTAATATCTTCCAAATAAGGATACGCAAGTGGCATAATTTTTTTCCCACTGGCAACAGTGTCACTTACGCTTTGTTGCGTTAGCAGCCCCTTGTGCATCACAAGCTGTAGGGAGTGTGCAAAACAGCCCAAGCTAACAACTCTCAAATCATCCACTGGTATTTTCATATTACTCGTGTTGTCTCACACAATGTTTAGTGGCATTTTCCACTAAATGCTACTCCCACCTCTCAAAACTTTTTCACAAAGATTGCAAATTGCTGTGCTACAAGTTGTTGTTAAAAGCATAAATTACTTCAAGACCGTCATCCCCTTATCTGCTGTTTTTACGCTTCTCTGGTTGCAAAGGGTATGCTATTGACGTCACAGCAGGCAGAAGTCACTGGGTTCACACCCACTGAGTACCAAAAAAACTGAGTGGCAGCGATAGCGTTTAACTTGAATGTCACAAAAAGCACATCTAAAACGGGAAAGAGCCGTCGTGCAACTGACTGCAAATAAATTTTACATAAAATAGGAGCTGTGTTTTTAGGGACTGCCAGAATCTAAATAAGCAAGTATCACAAGTATGTCATGTATGACTGATACCCAATACATCAAAAGGTCTGCATATCTAGTCCAAACCCATAAACGTTCTCACACTGCAGTATGCCATTCATGTGCAGAAATGCACAAGTGTCCAGGAGTAGAGTCCAAGTGTGTGATAATGTGATACTTATTGAAGTCATCTGAAGCACAACATTAATTTTAACTTACTAATTATTAGAGATAGGTGATCCGCGTTTTTTCAGTTCCGATCCGAATCCGATACAAAACTGCCGATACCGATACAGATTCTGATGCAAGAGCTCTTTTTACTTTGTTATACTTTATATATTATTTTTTAAGCTAGTCAATACAGATGGCAAAAATGTATGACATATTTAATTAGGCTACTACAAACATACATAACGTACTGTTCCACCTCGTTTGTTTTAAACGTTTTTTGAGGCATTTGTAGTTCAATATGAATATTTTCAGAGCAAATATACACCAGTGGCGAATGCTTAAAATTTTAAGTTTTTCTCCGATTGGCGTCAGCGCAGTTACACTTTGGTTGCGATGGCAGCCCCTCCTGTATCACAATCTGCAACGAGTTTGCAAAACAGTCCAATTAAGTTAGTGACTCCCCCATCATCCATTGCTTTGTTTTGTCTTGCAGTTGCGTGCGCTTTGTTAAATGGGATTGTCCATTAAACGCTATTCCCACCTCAAAACTTTATTTTACATAGATTGCAAAACGCTGTGCTTCTGGTTTCTGTTAAAAGCATAAAATACTCCCAGATTGTCACGTCTTATCTTACGCTCCTCGTACTGCGAAGGGAATGCGCATGATGTCTCAGCAGGCGGAAGTCACTGTACTCACACCCACTGAGTAGCAAAGACTGAGGGGCAGTGATTGCGTTCGATTTGAATGCTGCAAATAAACACATGTACAATGGGAAAGGGCTGTCGTGTGATTGATTGCCGAAAACTAAATAACTAAGTATAGGACATGGATTGGTCACGCATGGCCGATACCCGATCCGTCAAATAGGTCTGGATCGGCGCCGATACTGATCGAATATCGGTATCGGTGCATCTCTACTAACTATAACATGTAGCAATTACCTGTAGTATTTCGATTTAGTTTTATAGGATTATTCTGAAATATATGAGATATTTTCTTATGTTGTCCACTATGCATCCCAATATTTGATAATAGTTGAGGGAGGCATAAAGACAATTTCCCCACGGGAATCAATAAAGTATCAATTATTATTATTATTTATTGCCAAGCGAGTAAATCACATGTAACATATGAAAATTAATGGTATGTGATGGTAAATATCGTGATGTGTTGTTTTGGGTTGTATCTTCTTCTCTAAGCTAGGTCACAACTTTTCCAGAACTCCACGTTGCCAGGTGTACCTCTCCACTGGGACTGGTTCACCTCTTTGCTGTATCTCTGGCACACACTCCTCAAACACGCACATTGGGTCAGGTGTTTATGAGTGTGGCCAAATATGACCTTGGTGTCTAACACAGCATTAGCCAAACATAGTCAGTCTGCTTGTTGTTCCTTATGTCGTGTTCCTGTTTCTCCATCTGCCTTTTGCTTTAAGAAATCACAAAATAGTTTGTTGCTTGGGTTTGTTTTGGACTTTTCCTGGTGTCCTCTGCCAGGTTCGCCTGAAATGTGCTTTTGACGGTCTCATTTATCTTCTGTAATACAGATGTTTCAGCAAGACTCCAGTCCCTTCAGAGAAAACACATGATTTTCTAGTGGTTGCGTGTGAGGAAGCGTGAGGTTGTTTGGCTGTTAGCTGAAAGCAGCAGCAGAGACCCATTAGTCTCCCTGTGCTTTTCCCCAGGTTACAGCTACGGATGCTGACAGTGGCTCATTCGGGACAGTGACCTATTCCATCGGCTCCGGCATCGGGAGCACAGCTCCTGTCCAGTTCACTGTCGGCAAGGAGACGGGCCAGATCTGTACCGTCGTGGCTCTCGACCGGGACCAGGGCCCGTCCAGCTATGACTTCACTGTCACCGCAGTGGATGGGGTGAGTCGAGGGCGCTGTGCCCCATCGAATTCCCAGAATTCCCGGCAGACATGGTTGCGTAACACTATTTCAGAGCTAGGACACAGTCAAATGGATAGAATAAGGGTAGGGAAATGGGACTCCTTGGCGTGATTTCAAAATACCATAGTGTGGCGCATGCAGCGAACCAGTTATGCTGTAAAGCAAAGCAAAAAAATATATATATGGCAGGAAATTGCAACAATCATGGTAAAGCAATCAGTGGAAGCAAGGCTGCACTGTAATATTTAAAAGCCTTAGTCTTGGTCCTTCAGCCAAGCCTGTCTCCCAGAAAAGTATTTTTACAACCTGCCGCAAACAATCAGAGTTCCTCTTTTGCATTCTGCATAACTCTTCTGTGTTTTGTTCTTTTGTTTGCTTATTTGTCTGCTTCAAAACAAATTATAGTCTCTACCCAATATTTCACCATCATTCACTGCCTATTCAAAGGTTATCTGATTAAGTTACATCAGTAGGGATTTAATTTACCAGACTTCTAAGTATTATGTTGTTCCTGAAACAGTACAAATGGCTACAGGACTGCTGTTGAGTTATAATTTGGCTGGCTGGTGTCTCTACACAGGGTGGCCTGAACTCCATGGCCTACGTGAAGGTGTCGCTGGTGGACATCAACGACAACAGGCCGTACTTCTACCCTCTGCAGTACGCAGTCAGCCTCAGCTCACAGAGTGTCCCTGGCACTTCCGTCATCCGTGTGACGGCTCATGACCCTGACGCGGGGGACAATGGCAAGGTGACCTACCACATTGTCCCGGGAAGAGGCTCCGCCTACTTCACCCTAAACAAAGACACAGGTTTGTGTGCCTGCCTGCATAGACTGTTCAGTGTATCTCATTGCCTTTTGCTTAAATTGCTTAAATAGCAATTTTAACTTTGTATTTCACTGGTGAGTTGAGATGTTTATTCGTGTATTGTCTTGTGGCTTCTTGATATCTTCTGCTGTGATTAACTGGTGAACCTAAATTGCCTGTTTGTTGGGAAGTGAACTCACAGTTACTGGAAATAAGTAACAAATACACTGTTGCTAGTTTATGTAGCCTGATTAATTTATAGCTTAGGCACAACATACATTACCTACCAGTCAAAAGTCTGGACATGCCTACTTATAAAAAGGTTTATTTATGCTATTCTTTATATTTTAGGATAATCATATAGATAACAAAACCATAAAATAACATATATGGAATTATGCACTGATTGGTCCCTTAACAATAATTGCTTCAGAGACTGGCTGACCCTACAGTCTCCTCTATGCCACAATCATGAGTTGTACTCCTGGGATGCTTTTCCAGCTGTCCTGAAGGAGCTCCCACATATGCTGAGCTCTCATTGCCCGCTTTTCTGGTCAAACTCCTGCAAGACGGATTATTTTGTATTGAGGTCAGGTGTCCAGGTCACGTGATGCAACATTATCACTCTCCTTTGTAGGCAGCTTGACGTGTCCAAACCTTTGACAGGTACTGTATATACAGCTATCTATGCTCCTTAACTGTTATTTTAGTACAGATTTATTGTGAGCCTGGAGCCTGTCCCAGGAAGTACAAGGCATAAGGCTGGTCTCACACCCTGGGGACACACAGGGCAAATGGACACTAACTGTGAGGCGTGAACCTGCGGGGCTACTTGCAAAGCCCCTGCTCTCATCTTCTCTTTTAGGATCCTATATCCTTCATACATTCTGGAATTACCTTGGGTCTAATTTGAGAAGCGTAATGCCACGTCTCTCACCTACTGCCAGGTGTGATCTCGCTGTCTCGCTCCCTTCACGGCAAGGCCAGCTCCATTATCTCCATGGTGATCGGCGCTCAGGATGGTGGCGGGTTGGCCGCGCCTGAGAGTGCCCGTGTCAACATCAGCGTGGTGGCTGGCTCAGTGGCACCTCCCATGTTTGAGCGGGCACAGTATCACTTCACCGTGCCTGAGGATGCCCTGCGTGGGACCCAAGTGGGCGGCGTACGAGCTAGCGGCTCCATCGGTGTGTTTACCGCAGCTCAGGATCGTTTATTATTCCTGATCGTTTATTTTGGACATTTAAAAAGTGGATTGCCTTTTTGTTGAAATGCTTCAACAAATGTTTTCCGGCTCTTCTAGGAGCCGCCCAGGCCATGACCTACTCCATCTGCTCAGGAGACCCAGATGGCTACTTTGTTGTGGACTCAGAGACGGGCGTCCTGCGGACCAACAAGCCGCTGGACCACGAGGCGCGGCCATCGCTGGATCTGGAGGTGCAGGCGAGCAGCGGATCTCCGCCAGCCTTTGGCCAAACACGTGTACTCATCACTGTGGCCGACGTCAATGACAATGCACCCAGCTTCCAGCCCTCGTCCTCCGAATCGTTGCTGCTGCCCGAAGCCACGCCCTTGGGCTCCGTGGTGTACCGCGTGCGGGCCCACGATCCTGACTCTGGCGCCAACGGGAAGCTCACCTATGACCTGGCCCCCACCAGTGCCTTACGCACCTTCAGCGTGGGCCGCAGTAGAGGGGAGATCCGCCTGGTGGGGCCGTTATCATATGAAAGCGTGCCACGTTACGACCTGCTGGTGATGGCACGGGACGAAGGGGCACCCCAGCTAAGTGCCATCTTCACATTGGTCGTGCACGTCCAGGCTGAGAACCACCAGGGCCCCGTGTTTGATGCCCTCACCTACCGCGTGGAGCTGAAAGAGGGTACGGCCCTCAACACCCACTTCCTGCAGGTGCGGGCCCTCAGCCGGGACACGCTCGGGCCGGCCGCACCCCTGGCGTACCACCTCCGGCCCGACGGCGACGCAGCAGGATTCGGCATCACCCCCGACAGCGGCTGGCTCTTCGTGAAGAGTGCCCTGGACCGCGAGACCAAGGACCTGTATTTCCTAACGGTGCTGGCCACCTCGGGCAATGGGCAGCTCAAGAAGACGGGCAGCGCCACCGTGCGTGTGTCTGTGATGGACGAAAACGACAACGCGCCCCGGCTGGCCCACGACATGTCCTTCCTGGCCGTGCGGGAGAACCTTTCCCCTGGCACTGGCTTCGGCCGGGTTCTGGCCACTGACCGCGATGCGGGCCTCAATGGCCGGCTCACTTACCGCATCCTGCACACGGAGCGCAACTTCCAGATTAACTCGCAGACTGGTGAGACCCTCATCCCCAGTAGCATTTCGTAATAGTTTCCTGCACCAGTGCAAGTTATCGGTTTAACAGCAGCATGCCATCCTATGTCAAACTAGCCAGCTGTAGTTAACTATTAAACTATTACGCTATTTCATAAATTCCATATTACATCTACAGGCAGTCAGTCATTGTGTGTAAGCCACGCCTCTTACCTGCTGGAAACCTGGAGTCTGAAAGGCGTACCTCGCTGCTGTAAGCGGGCCCTCCACAGAACCTGGCTTTCAAGCCTCTGTATTTTTCTCGTCCGCCAGGGGAAATCAGCACCAGGGTGGCACTGGACCGCGAGCAGCAGTCGAGTTACCAGTTGATGGTACTGGTGCAGGACGGGGGCATGCCAGCCCGAAGCACCACAGGCACCGTCCACATCAGCGTGCTGGATGAGAACGACAACGCCCCTAGCTTCTCCCACGCCCAGCCCGGGATAGGCCTCCTCATGCAGGTAAGCCTGCCAGCCATCTCACGGCAACAGGGGATCATGTGACCCGGCTCTGAATTCACACATGGCCGGGTGCAGGACAGGCCATAAATGATTATTCACTTGGACCCTGTTTGCAAATACATGAAAACACTATGATGTAAAACAGAGAAGAATTCTAAATCTAAAAGTACATATTGGTCCTGTCTTCATATCATATCTTTAATATGGTATTTTCCACACTCCGGTGTATCCAGACACCATTTGGCACTGAACTGCACGTTCTCCACAGGTGATGGAGGAGCATCCCCCCGGGTCCCTGCTGGGCACAGTACAGGCAACAGACTCTGACGAGGGCGAGAACGGCACTATCATCTACTCCCTGTCCGGTGGGGGGGGGTTATGTGCGTCAGTCTGTCTGTGTGTGTGTGTGTGTGTGTGCGTGCGTGCGTGTGTGTCTGTGTGTGCGTGTGTGTGTGTGTGCGCGCGCGTGTGTGTGTGTGTGTGTGCGCGCGTGTGTGTGTGTGCGCGCGTGTGTGTGCGCGTGTGGGCCTTTTCTCCACATTACCCAGTTCACTTCCTGTTGTAAGTAGACATTTAGGACTCCTCTGTCCGTTCGTGAAGCCAGCGTGTGTCATGGATCATGGTGGATTTGGGGGCGACGGCGTGGCATGGTACAGGCTGGGAGGGAGGTAGATGACCCACTTGCGGCTCACAGAACAGGATCCCATAAGGGGTCAAAAGCAAAAGGGGATAAACAAAGACTAATTACAGATGGGTCAGAGCAACAAGGGGCAGGCAGGCAGAACATACATCACATACATCATACAACAGAGGACTGCATGCTCGGCTCATTGAGCCATGCAGCTGACGGAGAGCAGGGGAAACACTACAGAATGACAACAGGGCATGACAGGATGGACTGGGACAAAGGGGTGCTGACCCTGACATTGTGGGTGTGTGTGTGCCTCTGTGCTTATATGCGATGTAATAAACAGCTCGTAAACACATCATAAGCTGCTCTTGCCATGGCTGCATCTTAGTGTGTGAACCCTTTGGGAGTGTATTTTTACAGACAGTTTTTATGTGTTCTCCATGACCCCTGTTTACCCTCCGGGCCCTCAGGTCCCAGGGCAGAACGTTTCACCCTCAACCCCACCACGGGCGAGCTGCGCTCGGCCTCCCCTCTGAGCCAGTCTGACTGTGCTGAGTACAGCTTCATGGTGACGGCCTCGGACCGGGGCCTGGCCCCCCGCAGCGCTTCCACCGCATTGCTCATCCAGGTGAGCCTCCCAGAGGAATGGGGGTCACTCCAGCCCCCATGTTGTTCCCCCTCTACCTCATTCACCTTCACTGTCTTTTCATAAGTCTCTGCCCTGCAATTTTACTATTCTCAATTTTAGTCCCACAATGAATCCTGTCTGTGGACTTCAAATGCATAAAAGTGCATTTCGATGGCTGGGACGGCCCTGTTAAATCCATGCAGCTGCCTCTTGTGAATCTGAGCAGAGCAGGTCTAGCTCATTGTGATAGGAGCATCTGCGCTCGGTGTGCAAATTCTGAAATCACATCTAATCTTAACATATGTTTGAGCATAAGTATTTTAAAAAGCACTTCACTGACATTATATGTGATTTCGCAGTGCAGTCAGCCATCACCCTTTAGACGGCAGCATCCAGAAAGTCCCTCACCTGCCTACCTGTCTTGACAGGAAAAAGCAAATGCTGGCAGCTGTGCCGCTTTGAGTGCCAGCTTCGGGCCGCTCTCATCTCTGCTGCAGCCGGTGACTTCAGCACTTTTCGCACGGTAGCCCTTTTGAGCGAGGGGCCGGCGGGCCTTCGAGCATTAAATGTGCCATTGAAGTTAATCAAATTAGCATGTAGCATGCCGCTGAGTAACGCCAGGCCCGGGGGGGCCGGGGCGGGAGCAGCGTGCTGTAAATCTTTACACGCAATGCCTGGAAAACCCGAAAGCCATTAAAACTGCATCGCATTCCCCCTTCCAAACCCTTCCATAGCTGGATTAATAATATTATTAATAAAAATTTATCGTTTGTAAATGAATTCAAGGGTGATCCTTTAACTGACTCTATAAAACCATCCATTCATTCCTTCATCTAAAAGTGACCTAAAACAATTTAATAGAGAGACCCAATAAATCTATGTTTCTGGGAATGAACACGCTCTGCTTTTTCTCTGGGACAGGTTCAGGCCTGATTATTCTCTGCATCGCATTATCACGTTTCTGGCCACTATGGCTAATTTTCTGAACGCTGCTGGTCAAGTTCATAATCGGCATTTCGATAACGTGGACCGTGTGATTAATCAGGAGTTAATGAGGTCATCTTTGGGGTGGGGGGGGGGGGCAGGGTGTTCATGCAGCCTGTAAAGGCCGCACTGGCAGCGTTGATCCGTTACAGCTTTGCGAGCAGCTTTGCACTCTCTGATCCCCATCGCGAGCACATTAAAGCGGCGTGCTCCAATGTTTCCATACTGAGTTCAAAATCATTTCCTTGTTTGTTGTGCCCCTGATTGTACGGTGGTCACAGTGTCGACTTCTGTGTTCTGTGAATGGGGCCCTGTGGTTAAACCTCACCATTCTAACAGTTTCCTTTTCTGATTGCGTTTACTTACATCCCTAATTATTTTTCCTGGCTCTAACAAACCTACCTGATTAAATCTGATTTACACTAACAGGCATGCTGTTCTAGCCTGTAAAACTGCTGAGAGATGTTTTTTTCTTCTTGTTTGTTCTATTCCCTACGAATTTGACAAAAAAAATTGGGTTGCAATCTGCTTTTGTTTTTCAGCCTTCATTTGCTTATTAAACATTCAGTGTTTTTCAGCTGGAATATGCACCATCCAGCTCGCATTATTATAACTGAATAACAGCTCAGCACATGAATCTTATCCCCAATCTTGACCCTTTAACAATGAAGGCATCATTGACCCTAAAAGTTTTGATCTCAGTCTCTGCTGTGTACCACACATGTCTCTGCAGGTCCTCAGCTCTACCAGAAACACCGCAAAACCCAATTCTCTGTCCATGAGCCTTTACTTCATGGAGGGCCTGAAACCAGGCTCCATGGTTGGCTCTCTCCGGTCACCTGATCAGCAGTATGTTCCCGAATCAGGGCAGGTGACCTACACTGTGGTGAGCAGCACCGATCGGGATGGGACGTTTGTGGTGGACCGCCTGACTGGCGACGTGTACCTGGCCCGGGAACTGGACTATGAGCGCGGTTCCCGCTATACCCTCCATGTGGAGGTAGACAACTTCTCACAAGCTTATCCTAGCAGCCACATGGTCCACCTGGACATTGAGGTGCAGGACAGCAACGACCACGCTCCGCGCTTCCCTGAGGACCTGGTTACCATCGTCATCCCAGAGAACATGGAGCCTGGCTCCTCAGTCTATACCTTCCAGGCAATAGATGCAGACGGGAGTGGCCCCAACAGTGAATTGCGTTACTCCATACGCCAGCGTTGGCCTGACACTACTGACCTGCTCACTCTTGACCCGCTCACTGGGCTGCTATCCCTGGAGCAAGGGCTGGACCACGAGGCCACCTCCGCCCTCTACCTTGTGGTGCAGGCCACGGACTCAGCCCTCAACAGCAGCCAGCAGCGCTGGGGTACTGTCACCGCTCGTGTCTTTGTGACTGACGAAAATGACAATGAGCCAGCCTTCACTTCACCCACTGCGGTCAGCGTGATGGAGGACCAGCCAGTGGGCTTTGTGGTGCTTTACGTCATAGCCCGTGATCCCGACAATGGGGAGAACGGCAGAGTGTCCTACCACATCCTCACAGGGAATTCTGGGGGAAAATTCACCCTGAACTCCAACACTGGTGAGTCCATCTGCTTTTCCTTCTAGTTTAATGATAGAAATTGCCTAACAATTGCCATCCAAAGCAATGATCCTCATAGAATATTATAGTAGTTTAATGGCACCAAAACAGTGTGAATACCCTCCTTCTTAGATTATAAGAAGCATCAAGATGGCAAAGTCTGTCTAAATACCTTGAAAACGTATACCTCTGTTTTAATTTAAATTCATGTCCGAGATTTATTTATAGGATGTAAGGATGTTAGCATTAGAAGGATGTCCCCAGAAGCCTCTAGTAACTGAAAGACCAGTTAGGACAGGATATGCCAAGTAACCCTCTGCTTTGAAGGAGCAAACCTTTTGAAGACCATGCATGTATGGCTAACATGGAGATGTCAAGGGAGGCGTTCGCTGCATTCATGCAGAAAGCAATATGGTGGCCAAAGGCAGGAGGGAGACTCACACTGGCGAAACACTGTGCTGCCACTGATTTTGATTAGAGTCAGGCTTTCTTGGTCATAGAATTCCAGGCTGTAATTCCAACCAGACTGAAGCTGGAGCAGCAATTTATCTTAGGGGTTAGTGAGAGGCAAAATAAATAATAAAAGAAAAAAACTTCCAAAACAAGAACCACAGCAGACTCCACCCAGCTTCTGGTCCCCACCTCCACACCACACGCACGCACAGTGTGCTCCATGCTTTACAGCGCTTTGCACCCAAATTAAAAGCATGAAATTGGGCGGCCGTGTGAGCGTGTCTCTGCCTGGTCATTAACGGGCAGAGCAGGAGGTGGGGAGCAGTGCCTAATTCCAGCAGGGCACGGCAGATCCAGCCTTGCGTGATTGGAGCGTGTTTACTGTCTCATACTCCTGACCGCAGCCCTGGTAGTTTGGAAACACTTGGAAGCTGTGGCCAGCTTGTCCCGATTCCCAGCTCCTACAGTAACTGTCAGGTAGGCAGGCATACGCTTACCGCGTTAACACCATGTGGAGAGGCACCTTGTCAGCTGGTCTCTGCTCCTAATGAAACCAAAAGCAATATGTTACTATAATAGTTAACAAAGATGCTTTTATCCAAAACTGTTTAGCCCCATGCTAATCAAAACAGCTGAAGCCAGCAGCAGTGCCTTTTTTAAAGGTCTGTTTCTTCCTTCTGCATTATTGTCACCCTGCGCCACTCTGGGAACTCCATCTTTAAGGGTGCAGCCTGCCTTTGTTGTACTCTTGGAAGCATGGCTGTTACCTGTTTTTGGCGGAAGCATTCAGGCATGTCCCGCGCTGGCGAATCTTTCACTGTCACTGCTTCTCCCAGGTTCCCTGTCCATCCTGAAGCCACTCGACCGTGAGGAACAGGACACATACAACCTCACCATCGTTGCCGAGGATCACGGGGCCCCCCGGCACACTGCCACTCAGGTCTTGTTCGTCCAGGTGATCGACGTCAACGACGAGGCACCCCTCTTTGAGAAGGATGAGTACCAGGCACAGGTCCTAGAAAACCAGAACCCAGGGAGCACTGTGCTGACGGTATCTGCCTCTGACCGAGATCAAGGTGGGTCACATCACTAACTGACCTCTCTCATTCTTCTCACTCACTATACCAGCAAATATATTCAATACGCATCTTAATATTACCATCCATTGTCCTGGAACCTGGAGGCTTTCCCAACAAACACAGGCGGTGAGACAAAGGAGACCATGGACAGGATGCCAGTCCATCACAGAGCACACGCTCATAGACACACATTGGCCATTCAGAGACACTGATTTTGGGTTGAGTAGAGACCTGACCAGATAACAGGTGAACAAATACCACAGAGAGCCTGGGCTGTGAATCAAACATGAGTCTCTGGAAGTGTCAGGCCACAGTACTATCCTGTCAACCCATCATGCCACCTTTCATTAATCCTCACTATAATAGCCTTTCCACAACCACATCACCAGCATGTGTTTTTAACTGGTGTCAATGCGGGGGGGTACACAGCGTGCGGGGAGGTTGGTGGGGGGTGTGGGTGGGGGGGGGGGGGTGGAGTGGCTGTTTGGAGTGGGGTGGATTGGGTCAGGGGCGCGGGGGTCGGGGGGGGTGGGGGCTGGGGGTG
>JABFEA020000039.1:13378778-13405289 GCA_019775915.2 Cyphomyrus plagiostoma | reverse complement strand
CCCCCCCCCCCCCCCCCCCCCCCCCCCCCCCCCCCCCCCCCCCCCCCCCCCCCCCCCCCCCGCCCCCGCCCCCCCGCGCCCGGGCGCCCCCCCGCGGCGTACTGGCAGTTTGCATTCTCCTGGATTGAATCAGGCTCACATAAAACAGAGCGATTATAAACTTTCTCTCCAGGACCAATTAATGAGGTAAACAGGTGGTGGTGCCAGACTATTCTCTCTTAGCACGCGATCTGGCAGCCAGACCCCGGCGGCAACCACAGGACAGCACTGCTTAAGAAGCAGAATTCATTCAAAATAAATACAGCAAATGCACGAGAGCCTTCTTTACACATGTTACAAAAATAACTCTAAGATTGCTGTTGTCATGCTGAGCCTCTGACTTATGTTTTCTCCTAACCTGAGAGTAATGAGTGACCTATAACAGGGTTGATGGTGGTTGGTCAGGACAATAAAACGATCCTTAACTTTTTTCAGGGTCCAACAGCCATCTCACCTATGGGGGCATTGTTGAGGAGTGTTTCACCATCGACCCAAAAACCGGTGTCATAACTGCCACTAGGGCTTTGGACAGGGAGGTTCAAGAACACTATACAGTGACAGGTAATTCTCCTTGGGGTTGGTCTGGAGACCTCTTGCCATGAGTGTGTAATCAGTATCGTGAAAAGGAGTCCCTCCTTTTTCAACATGATGATGCCATTCACTACAAAAATCTGCATCATTTCTTGCAGTGTATGCAAAGGATGGCGGAATCCCACCCAACTTTGCCAAGGCAACTGTGACGATTACAGTCATGGATGACAACGACAACAGGCCTACCTTCACTGCATCTCTCTATAGCCTGGAAGTGCCTGAGAACATGGAACCTGTAGAGCTCTTTACCTTGAGGGCCACAGATCAGGACGTGGGGGCCAGTGGAGAGGTGGAGTACAGGATCACAGGTGGGGGCCGCTAGGCACTGAACCCGCAGCTACAGCACATTAACTGTGTCCACATTACACAGTTACACATAAACTTGTACAGCTTGCTCTCAAACTTAATCTTTAGTTATTCAACAGAGACGAGTGGTTCTTATTATGAATAGTATTGCCTCTTGGAATCCGCTATGTAGTAAACTGATATCTTGGGTATTTGAACATTTCTGCTGTTTAGAAAATCAAATGGTGTAGAAAAAATCTGATCATGGTTAAAGTATTTCAGCTTGCTTTCAAAAGAATTTTACCCTCACATTTTTGCCCCTATACTGAAGTTCCCCACATTGATTGTGTGTGTTTCTGCCCCCTGTGCCCCCCCCCCCCCCCCACAGCTGGAGACCCAGCAGGAGATTTCCATCTGGACAGCACCTCAGGAGTTCTCTCCACATCCAGGCCTCTGGACCAGGAGGGAAAAGCCAACTATGTGCTGACTGTGGTTGCCCAGGATCATGGGACTCCGTCTCTGCGAGGCACTGCTACCGTGGAGGTGTCTGTCCTGGACATCAATGACAACAGTCCAGAGTTTGAGCAGAGCAGCTACATTGTCGATGTCCCTGAGGACACACCTGTGGGCTCCTTCTTGGTGAAAGTGACCGCCATTGACAAGGACCAGGGTGACAACAGCAAAGTCCTGTACTTCCTGAGCAAGGAATCACGTGGCACGTTTCACATCGACCAAGACATGGGAAGCATCACCACGGCGGTGCCACTGGATCGTGAGAGACTAGCTGCCTATAACTTCCACGTCTTTGCAGTAGACTCCTCTCCAGCTGACCCCCGCAACACAACGGCCGAGGTATTCGTCAGCATCCTGGACATCAACGATAACGCACCCTTCTTTGTTCAGGATCCTCTCATCATCAATATCTCCAGCTTTGGCATCCCCAGTCACCGAGTGGTGGCCACCATGAGGGCCGAGGACAGGGACTTTGGTGCTAATGGATCTGTGTTCTACCGATTCGCCAGCCTGGCACAAGGCTTCACTATCAACTCCCTGACGGGGGCTATCCAGGTGACAGAAAGCCTGCAGTCTCTGACCCAGCAACAGCGCACCCTGATCGTGGAGGCTATGGACCAGGGCAACCCAGCACAGTCATCCCTGGGTGTGGTGATCATCTACATCAAGGAGCAGGAATACCAGGGAATTCGCTTCTCTCGCAACACACGAGATGTCAGCATCCAGGAGAACGCAGCCAAAGGTCAGTAAAAATCTCAGTTTGCTGGGGATTAAGCTTCATTGGCCACTGTCTAAACCAATGTTTCCCAATGCAGCCTTCAGGGACCCATAGACAGTCCATGTTTTTGCTCCCTCCCAACTGGGAGGGAGCCGGGAAGGACCAAAAATGTGGGCTATCTGTGAATCCCTGAGGATCAGGTTGGAAAACATTGGTCTAAACTGTAGATTATGTTGAAGGTGATTAAGGAATAACCAGTAAAATATAACGTTAAAATCATTGGTGTCCTGAAGCCGTTTTCATAGTTGAATTCAATATCAACAGCAGCATATAGAGCAGATCAATTTTCAAGTTTGGGAATCATTTTTCTGTACTTCCCCCAGGCACAGCTGTAGTGCAACTCCAAGCCCAACATCCTGACGGCTCCCACAGGGGCATCAGCTACAGTCTCTTCAGTGGCAACCGACACAAGTCATTTCGTATCAGTTCCACCACAGGTACGGCTCAGTGGATTAAGAGCAGAATGAGCTTCATGCTGATTCCATATGCTATAAACATGAACACCAATTTAGTGGAACAATAAATACTAATTAAGTGAACAATTAAGAGTCCTTCTCGCTCCTTTTTTTTGTTTTCCCATTCCTACATTAGGTGAGATATTGGTTCAGAGCTCTACTGGCTTGGACTTTGAGGAGAGCCCCAGGCTCCGCCTAGTGGTGAAGGCTGAAACTGCATTATCAAGCACCTTCATGGCCGTTAACCTGATCCTGCAGGATGTTAATGACAACCTGCCTCGCTTCCAGCTGCAAAATTACATTGCATATATTCGGGAGGCTCAGGGATATGACTTCCCCATCATTCAGGTATCACCGATATTATCTGCATATTAGCATTAGGCTTTAGTAGAAGCATGCACCAGCAGTATTTTGTAAATGTCGCTTTGTAAATTTTTATAAATATTTTTGCTTTCTCTGCCTTCTACATAGGTTATGGCTGATGACCTCGATCAGGGTCAAAATGGTCAGGTGACCTACTCCATCAGGTCCTCCTCCATGAGCGGCCTCTTTAGGATTAACCCCTTAACAGGCAGCATCACCACTGTTGCCATCATGGACAGAGAGATCTGGTCACAAGCAAAGTGAGGGCTCATGTCTTCTCATTTATTATCAAATCTTTGCTCTGGTCACCCAGCTAATAGGCCAGGAGGCACGGGTAACTTTTAGAGTGTCGATAAGAATACAGTGATGAACAATAATGAAAAAAATATTTAATTCAAACTGACAAAACTTTATTAAAAGCAAAACAAAAGGTTATATCCTAAAAATTTATATAGTGATACCTCAGAACTCGGGTTCGAATCCTAAAAAGTTCGAGTTCTGATCGAATTTTTCCCATAAGAAATAATGGAAAACCAATTAATTGGTTCCCAGCCCCAAAAAATGACACCTAAATGTTTTTTTTTTTTTTTAGCATTTAAACAAAATGAACGGGATAAAACAAGAAGAGTACTGTACTAAACCCATCTAAGCACATTTTTCAAAACAATAATTTGTAAAGTAAGAAAATAAATGTATCCAAGCAAAGTTATAAAAAAAAAAAAACAAATGTGTCCTACCCCGATCGTCCGCTCGTGTGGAATCCCCGTGTGATCAGCTGTTTCTGGTTGTTGTCATTAGTCCTATGTATTTAGTCCGCGTTTCAGTTTGTTTCCCCAGTCTGGTAATTGTATTGTTCGTCTGCGTTTTGCCTGCATTACCTGTAATTAAACCGATACCCTGACGTCTGTGCCTTTGTCTCCGTTCCGCTCGGCACAACAATATCATTATAATTAAATGTATTAATGATCATGGGAGATCAAGAAATGATGCATGATAATTAATGATATAAAAAAAAATTAAAATGCATTTTATTACATAATAATAATTACTAGATAATAATAATAATTACTAGATTACTGTCTGTCATTGTCTAGATGTATTTTTACTGTCTACATATATGTATTCAGTTAGTGTGAACATGCACAACGCTATGACAGGTAATGTGAGGCTGAGACTGAAGCTTTACCCTTTGTTTCCGCTGAGATTCGTGCCACGTGACTCATTTCCCTGCATGTACAAGTTATCTTAGATCGGTGTTCACGGTTCGACTTCTGAGATTCAGATCAAGTTCTAGGTAATTTTTTCAAACTGGTTGGTTCGACTTCGAGTCAAAATTCGAGTTCTAATGAGTTTGAGTACTGAGGTACGACTGTATGTATATATATCCTATCCTATATAAGTTTTTAAGAAGCTAACCCACAATTGGATATGACTTTATGCCCCCCCGTTCAGAATGACATCCAGCAAGTTGTGCCATCCCCATCCCATCAGTGAACTCCCAAACAAAAACATCTGCTAAACCGTCACCTCCTTCCAACTTCTCTAGCTTTCATCTCAGGTGGTGTCCGCCTCCCTGCAGCCTGCAGATACCTCGTTATGTTTCTCGAAAAAGTGTCCCCAGCAGTTCAGACAAATTGTTTGCGTAGCCTTCTCTTGCCTCAGGAAAGAGGAAAATAAACAAATCATCTCACATAACATTTGAGCAATAACGTCCAGTAGATTATTAATGTGTAAGATGTTCTGAAAGATAGTGTGATCTTACAGTGCGGGGGCATTTGACAGATGGTGCATATCAGTGAGGAAGGGGGTCTCTGAACTATCAAAGTTTGGGAACTCCTGCCAGGTATCCTACAACAGACATGTGTTTTCCTTCAGATCCGGCCCTCAGATCTCTTTATTTCCAACCAAGACCCATGGCGGTGTCCAAGTTTGACTTTACAAATGTGTTCCTACACCTTAATGGGTATTAAAACAATCCCCATGAAATGCTTTATAAAAGCAGAGCAAGGGTGAACACAGAACAACTGCGACAGGTTCCGTGAGGACAGGGTCTAACGCTTCACTGCTGTACTGTCAGGCTTGTCGTCACAGCGACAGACCGGGGCACTCCCAGGCTGGCAGGTACTGCCACCCTGACCATCATCGTCATGGACGTCAACGACAACAGCCCCACCATCCCCCTGCCTCGGGAGGTCCGCATACCTGAGAGTGAGTGACGTGACCTTTGTGACCTTGACCTGTAGTAGCCTTGTCTGTGTGAGTGCTCATATCTTACAAGCCAATGACGCAAAGTAACCTACAATATAAAGAAATGAAAAGCTATCATTTTATTCTCTAAGGAGACTCAGGCGGCACATTTTGCCCATTCATATGAATGCTTAATATTTTAAAAAGCCGTGCTTCTCAAAAAACCTTTTCTGAATAGGTGATATAAAGATTTCAGCTTGTGCTTACCCTGATTCTGATACCCGCAAGTACCACTGACCATACTTGGCCGTGCTCTGGCCAAGAGAAGTGATAAATTGAATAGAATTTAAATATAATAGCTTCTGGGAACAATGTAAAATCTGCTTTTGCCTGCTGCACTCATCAGGATTTCTGTGCTTCACTTTTCCCACCGACCTCTGCGCACAGACACCATGATCGGCACGGAGATCACACAGGTGACCGGAAACGATGTGGATTCAGGCCCACCCCTATCCTACACGCTGCAGCTGGACATTCACTCCCAAGGGAGGTTTGGGATTCACCGCTATGGGGGAGGGGTGTCCCTGACGGGCCCGCTGGACTTTGAGGAGCGGACCTGGTACATGCTGACTGTCCACACCTCGGACTCGAGGCACCAGAGCGAGGCCAACATAACGGTGCTGGTGGAGGATGTGAATGATAACAGCCCCACCTTCACCCAGGATCTGTACCAGGTACCCAGCTCAAGTCCCCTATTTTCTTATTAAAATCATCGTTTTCCTTAATTTTTTTGAAGGAGGCTAAAATGTTGCTTGGCTCATAATTTATTGTTTTTTACCATACAGGATGAGTTGCAGATGTGCCTCTGGTGCTGTAATGTAATTTTTCTGTGCCTTTGCCATCTCCATATGATAAAATCACAATAACTGCCTTTAGACCTGTTCCTTAGGGGGCTTATTTTAAAGGTTTTTCACACCCCGTTAAATTTAATAGACAAGCCAGCAAATGTCACTCAAAGCAGGAGCATTTCACAGCATTTCCATCACACATAAACTTAAGGTAATTAAACTTTTATGGTGAATTTGGACACAAATCCAGCTGCGTGTCCGAGGGAGGTGCTTGACACTAGCCCTTTGATTCTGAATGTCCTGCGAAATGCATGAAGTGATGTCATTCTGCTGGAGCAAAAATGAGAGGCCATTAGTTACTGTTCTTTGGTTTACTAGGTAACTTTGCCTGAGTATTCCGCACCGGGCAGTTCTATTATCACGGTAACCGCCACGGACCGAGATTCTGGGGAGAATGGAAAGGTCACGTACCGAGTGATGTCATCGACCCTGGATGGTTTTTACATCGACCCCAGCAATGGTAAGGATGCAACACCTGTCGTTTGCTTTTGGTGCTACCAAGCTAAGATGAAAAACTGGTGTCCATAGGAGGGCAGCTTGCTGGGAAGTTACTGATTTTAAATGTCATTTCATCTGATAATTTGTTACCATATAAATTAATTATATACTATACATATTAGGCGTTTTAAAAGGAAATGACTGTAGTGACATGAAGGTGTAGCTGCTACATGGAGACTGAGTAGTAATTGAGTTTCAGTGTGCTGTAGCACTGCTGGAGCAAACGCGAGCACATTGTTCATGGTGTATTTTTCTTTTGACATTTATCACTTTTGTCTTTCACCAGGCACCCTGTTTATCAACCAGAAAGCAGAATTTGACTCAGAGCATCCTTCTATCACTGTGGTGATCGAGGCCCGAGACGGCGGAATCCCATCATTGTCCTCCATCACCACCGTGCAGATTCTGGTGACAGATTTCAATGACCACCCACCCATGTTCCACCAGTCAAAGTACAGGGCTTCAGTGTCAGAGGATGGTCTGCCCGGAGTTACCATCCTCACCCTGGAGGCGGTGGATGGAGACTTATCACGGGAAAACTGCGGCTTCGACTTCACCATTGCCAGCGGCAACGCAGGGAACGCCTTCCAAATCGAGAGCAGTGTGCGCTTCCTGGAGGGGCGGGGTTTCCAAACTGTGGGCACACTCATACTGGCTGAACAGCTGGACTTCGAGTCCCAGCCTTCCTACAACCTCACGGTCGTGGCGTCTGACCGCGGAGTACCACAGCGCAGCTCTAGCGTGGAGGTCATCATCATTGTAACCGACGCCAATGATAATCCTCCAGTATTTAGCCGTACGGAGTACAGTGTGGCGCTAAGCGAGGGGTCCCCCACCGGAATGGAGGTCCTGCGCTTGACCGCCACTGACCTGGACTCTCCTGTGAACGCCAAAATTCAGTACACTATCAGCTCAGGGAATGAGATGGAGCTGTTCTCAGTGGACCAGTGGACAGGAATTATGCGGCTCCAGAGACCTTTGGACCGCGAGAGGCAGTCTGCCCATGTGGTCATCATCCAGGCCTCCGATGGCAATGGTCACTTTGCCCTGGCTCCCGTCAATGTAGAAGTGAAAGACATCAACGATAACAGACCTTATTTTCCCCTCAAAATGTTGACAGTAAACATCCGTGAAAACCAGCCACCCAATGTACTCGTCACCATGCTGCATGCTATTGACTATGATGCTGGTGTCTACGGCCAGTTACAGTACTACATGTTGGAAAAATCTGGAGTGGGTAGAGATGCCTTCACGGTCAACAAGACATCAGGGGAGGTCCGGACTCGCATGTCATTTGACTATGAGAAAGTCAACTCTTTCAGCTTTGTGGCTCAGGCCACAGATCCCGGGAACTACTCAGCCACAGTCACCGTGCAAGTTTATGTGACTGGCGAAGATGAATATGAGCCAGTTTTCACCACAACAGACTTGTCTTTTAAGGTCCCTGAGGGAGCTAGGAAGGGGCAGAGCATTGGGCAGGTGCATGCCAGAGATGAGGACAGTGGTGTAGATGGCATTGTGCTGTATTCCATCGTCAATGGTTCACCATACTTCGACATCAACAAAACAACAGGTATCATATTCCTGAAGATGGACGGGTCGAGCACTCACACTGTTGGCGGACGCTTTAAGAGGGAGATTCGGCAGATGGAGCTGGATGTGATGGCCCATAGCCCTTTGGAGACCTCCCGTGTTGCTATAGCACAATTAACCATTGACATTACCCACACTTCTTTTGGCCTAGTGTCAGATGTCAACATGATGCTTGTAAGCATTGTGGCTGCTTCCCTGGGGTCCATTGTTGTCTTAGTCATCATTGCCATCATCCTCGTCCTGTTGAGGTCAAGATGCCAGAGGAAAAAGGAGGATGACCATAGCAGAACAGTGGCACCTGGCACTGTCTTGCAGAAGCTTGATGAATCGAGGATGACTGGAACTGAGAGAATCTATCATCAGACGTTACCGGGATACACTACTGATCAGGGTGGGACAGGCGGAGTGCCATATCCCCGTGGAGGATCCCTGGACCCCTCTCACTCCAGTGGAAGGGGTTCTGCTGAGGCAGAAGCAGCCGAAGATGATGAGATCCGGATGATCAATGAGTACCCACGAGTCTCCAGCATCTCTTCCTCCATGCAGGAGCACATTTCTGCTCGGGGGCCTGATTCTGGAATCCAGCAGGATGCCGACCAACTGTCAGATACCTCTTGTGAGCCAGGGATGGAGACTGGACAGTGGTTCAAAGGAAAGAAGCTGGGAGTGCTTACTGGGACTTTGTTGCCTGGACAGCACCCCATCTATAGGGATGAAGGTGGAGGCTACTTGAGTGTGGGAAGAGGGCTAAGTCTTTCACACCCCAAGGACTATGCTTTTCCTGAAGATGGGAAGCCAGCCGTAGATGGGTCTCTCACAGCCATTGTGGCCAGCGATGAAGAGCTTCGGGGCAGCTACAACTGGGACTATCTGTTGAACTGGTGCCCTCAGTTCCAGCCCCTGGCCAGTGTTTTCACAGAGATTGCCCGCTTAAAGGATGAGAATGCTCCACCCAGTCACCGTCGACCCTTTCAGCCCAAATCAAAGACAGACCCCAAACCTAGAATCGATCCACCACCCCTCATTACATCTGTAGCCCATCCAGGGGCCAAATCTGTCCCTCCAAAGCCAGCCATTGGACGGACGTTCCCACACTTGCTGTCCCTTCGGCGATCACCCATCAGCCATGATGGCTCCATTTCTTCAACAGCCATGTCCCCCAGCTTCTCCCCCTCACTCTCACCACTGGCGGCCTGCTCCCCCACCATCTCCCCATTTGGAGTGAGTCAGGGTCCCCCGACCTCCATAATAAGCACGGCAGAGCACTCTCTGGAGCAGGGTGAGGAGGCAGAGATGAGGATTTGACACCACTGGTCTCAGGACACACTGTGATACCTTAATGCTAACATAGTGTCATTACTCCCTTCCTGCCTGGTATTGTTCTAGGGAACCTCAGTATTTCAGTAGTGCTGCTCAGCCTCACTGGCTGGCCAGAAGGTTGATGGCCTGGAACTGTTCAGTTGAGCATATATGTGGATCACGGTTTTTGGCGTCTCAATGAAACCATGTGGTCACCCTTTATCAGTGATCTCCTCCCTTCAAATCCAAGTGGTGTTCAAAGACATCTGCAACCACCCAGTTTTTGCACATATATGGGGGCCAAGATTGCTGAGTTAGTGTTAAAAACACTTTGTTTATATATATTTTTATACTGATTTTTGTTAATGGGAAATGTCAAACTATTCATGCCATGGGGCTGTCATTTCGTTTGGTTATACATGTATTTCTGTATGTAAGAAGAGCTTGAATGCTTGGGTTCGTTATTGGGACAGTCATTTAATGTGTTTGTGATTCTGAGTATTTACAGCGTGTGACTGAGTACATCTTCATTTTAATATATTTATAAAAAAAAGAGATAATGCTCGCTAGAAGAACAGATAATAGTTCAGTTCTTGGTATGCTGTATAATTTGACAATTTTTTTCTTGGGGTTCACAGCTGATGTGAAGGTGTTAGGCATTACTAAGGCGCTTAGTGCTAAACAAAGGCATAGGGCTCCCCCCGTGGAATGGAAGCTGGAAATCTCCCTCACAGATGTGGCCTCAGCTTGTCACAAGAGATTTTGAAGGCCAGGGTATCATTGTATTTACAATCAACATCCTGTACAACAGTTCAGAATTCTTGTGCCTGACATGAGACGTCAACTAACACACCTTCAGCAAAGTGTTTGTGGCAGTTGATGGCAGCTATATACTAAATTCCCAAAGTAAATGTATCATAAATGCTAAACATAGTAACTCAGACACAAACACAATCTTGATGTACTAGTAAACTGGAAAAACCTGGCCCTCCTCCAGCAGTTTTCATAAATTCAAACTGATGCGTTCTCTCATTATGTAAATAGTTTTTTTTTCTTTTACATCCATCAAGAATCACTGAGCTGAACATTATGGACAAGTGAAGATTATGTTTTCATTGATCAACCAGGTTAGGTCAGGGGAATGTTTTGAAGAATGTATATATTGTTGACGTAGCTCAGTAGTCTAAGGATATTTCCCTTGTATGTTCCCTCAAGTGGACTACGGTCTTGTTTACATAACTTTGATGGATATTTGCCTTTTTTCCCTAAGTGGGAGGACTAAGAATTTTTCTATAATTCTGAACATTGTTTTGTAGAAATGTGTAATTTAATAAAGCTTTTTCAATGACAAGACTAAAGCAGTTGGAGAAAATAAAGCTGAGCAAAGAAAACAATAAATTTAGAAACACAAAAAAAACCTGTCTGTTGTGCTGAGTCAGCATTCTCCTGTTCTTGTGGCAGTTCCATTGTATTGTTTTTTTCTGTGGAAAGTCTTGTCTTTTTTGTGCCTTTTTGCTATTAATGCCAACTGCTGATGTCCATCTTTGGTGAACTGTATAAACTCCTTTTAGTGTCTTAGAAGCTCACTATATAACTTTAATCTTGTTTCTGTGGCAACAGAGTTCAGGAAAGTTAAAACACTGTTGAGACAACAAACGGACCATACCAAAACAAACTTGTAAGGGGTTGGGGGGGGGTTCTGAAATGACATCACACAATTTCAGCCAGTTCTGCCATTCTTTGTGAAACAGCTGTCCTTGTAGCATGACTCTTTGCCTGGTTTTGATTCATATAGATGTTAATGCTAAAACCCCCCCCATATACCAGCAGTGTCTATGTTAAAAACTATCCATCGGTGGTCATAAGTACGGGGCCTGCCTGGGACTAGGATGACGATTGGGTCGCAGGTCATCCAGTTCACCCCTTTGGCCAGGAGAGAATGTTGTCGTTCTTGAATTCCTCAGTCTCTGAAGCATTGATCAAACTCTTTACAGCAGTCAGAGATAGAGGCCTTAGGGGAACATTTGTGTAAGACCCCAGCGTATGAATGCAAGCATTTTTCCGTCGTCTGGAAATTCTATCTTCCCATTTGTTTTGGAAGTGGCTTTCCTAGCTGTTTTGCTTCCAACTGGTAACATGTCAATACAGCTTATTTATTTTTTATTAGCTGGGAGCCCAGTGTTCTTTGGACGATAATGACAGGTTATAAAAGTCTCACTTCCTTTCAGTTATCTAATCATGAGAGAACATATCTAGTTTAAAAAAAAAAGTGGTGTTCTCCTGCAGTGTTTGGCTCCACACCACAGGATCATGAAGAGCGTCGTCATAGTCAGACTGTGGAGTGATACATCATATTTCAAAAAACCCAATTATAGGTTCCCATTTGAGAGTGGTTCGCAGCTTTTTTTTTTTTTTACTCAAGGTCCCCCTGTTTTCAGGAAAACATGTTTGGGGCTTCCTAGGTTATGATGTTCTATTTTTTCTTCTTTTTCTGCAATCATGACAAATATTGCCAGTGTTTTTTTAATATAAGCACATTTTATTTGGTTACACTGACAAACAACATAATTGCTTTTATTGAAATAAATAAAAGAAACAAGGATTCACTCTTCTATGTCCACCAACATTATTTTTTCTCAGTTTATAACATTACTCTCAAAACAGAAGAACAAAAGAAGCCTTCAACAAAATAAGGCAAATACTTTATATTTTTAACAACATACCAAAACAAAATGAACGAAGTAACAATGATCCCTCACCTTTCCCCTCCATCAGCTTATCTGTGAGATACCGCCAAGTGCATGGTTTGATGTTAGCTGTGAATTCTGGGATTGTGAGCTACACCATCACCACAGCTCTTGAACTGTTTACAACCAGGAAAGGAATACTGTTGATCTCTATTAAGAAATATTTACTAAAACCCTGATTTTAATTCACAGTAAAAGAATATTGATATAAAAGGTATTGTGTCATCATATATCTCATTTGAAAATATCAATATACCATAAAAATTCATACCACCCAAAAACTCATACCACCTAAATTCGTAGCAACTTATTTTCATAATTTTCTTCTACACTTTTTTAAAAAATTGCACGGCCCCTCTTGGGCCTTGCTGTGGCCCCCTAGTGGACCGTGCCCCCTCCCCCATTGAGAACCACTGCCCAAGGAGTCTAGAACTGTCCCATAAATAGCTGATTATTTGGAATGTGATACAGTGTTGCAGTTTGGCCTCCAGGTGTCTGTATATTAAACTTGAACTCATCCATCATTAACAGAAATAATCTGGGTACTGTATTGATTTTAACCTGTGGATATTTCTCATAGTTTTAACTTGCTAACAAATCAGCACATTACCCTAGTATCTGTTTTAACATTTTTATTGTAATTTAACTGAAGAGCACTTTTCCTTTTACTTTTCAGAATGATTTGTTTTGTTGTGAAAATTGTAAATGGCAGTATACTTATCAATAATAATTGCAAATGTTGTCAAGGAAATTAGGCAATGTGAAATTCACTTAGTAAGAGAAATATATATCAATATTTGTTTCCAAAATTATTTTCCGTTTTAGACACATAGATATATTGGTGTTTATCACCGTGCCTGTTTAAAAACTTCCTTCTTCTATTGTCATATTGTCTTATACTTGGTTTACATAAAGCTTAAATTAAATGTAGCTGATAGCCTCCACATTATTTTCCAAAGCCTCTGGAACTCCATTTTTGAAAACAATAGATTTTTTCCTATTAGCTAAATCTCATGATGTCATTATAGCCTCTAGGGACTGTAGAATCTGAGAAGGCTACAGCTGAAGAAAAAATAAATTAGACCAAAAGGGTCTTTAAAAGACAGCACATTTAGAATTTTATGACTCAAGTTGTCTAATAGCCTTGATTTGTATGTCTTCTTACAAGAAAACCACAAAAGTGACTCTGGAGAAGTCTGGTGTTTCTAAACCCGAAGTCACCTTTTGTGAATATGGTGCATAACAAGCTCTGTTCTTGGGCATTTTGCCTCTTAAATACACATTTACTGAAGTAAATCTTTTAATACCTTTATCCCAAAAAACGCTTGGTTAAAGTTTTGGTTAAATCATGTCTAACACGGAACTCATGATTAATTTAACTCCAGATCCACATTCATCTGTTGAAAATACATAGCTAAAGATATTGGTATTGTCTTGTTTTATGTAGTTACAAATAGTCCTCAATGAATAGTATTATAGTTATTGTATATTTCTGATGTATTTATAATTACTATTGGTGATGCCTCATTTTTCTATATTACTAATCGTAGTAGTGAAAGGGCATTTTTAGAGCAATGTTACTACGCATTGTTTCTATGGTTACTGATAGCCGACTTCTGTTCCCATGGTGACCACCACTCTGACCACAACCGCTTCAGTCCAGAAAATATGCTACACACAATGCAACAGAGTAAGCTTAAAGCTGCTTCACATGTAATGGCACAAACACAGCCAGACCTCAGAGATTTTATATGGTTTTCAACAAATTGGAACCACATTTATGGGACATTTAGGTGAAAAGGCACAGCTTACTGAGAATTATCTTGGACTTGACATGTTCTTCTGTGAATTGTAACAGCTTCCATTTCAAGTTTGTATTTAAAATATGTTCTGGAAAGGAAAAATTTAGCACCTAACTGTGCAAATTTCAATTCTTTTTTTTTTTGTGGCAGTCCCGTGAAGGAGGTGATGTCAGAAGAGTGTTTAACTCGTGGGACTGCCTTGGAGTATTACAGCAAGGCTTCCCAGCACGGCTAGCAGTTAAGGAAGCAAGTGCAAGAGGCCCATGACTGGGAACCATGCAGAGGCTCTGTCAGCAGTGCCTGATGAGTCCCGTTCCTCTAGACAGAAGGGCACGTATACAGCTATTGATTTCGATATGCTGTTTCGTAACTCGTCGGTTAAAACCCTTGCATGCTCTGCATGCTCCTGTAAGAGTATCCCCTTAAAAGGTACTCCTAGTCTTCCAACAGCAATACTGCAATCCTCTCAAATGTATGCCATGAAAGGGGCCAGGCTACGAAAAGTTATCGCTAATGGTATCTCCTAGGCTGTGTGATTACTGTTAATACACAAATCCCTCAAGATTGACATTACAAAAATTCCCATTGCTTCTGCCAACATACAATTTCATCCCATTTATTATTCTTTAATCTGTACATCGGTTACCCATTTCAAAATGTTATTGTAATATTTCTGTTAGAGTTTCCCTCATGCTCACATGAATGTGAGGGTCATTTGAGGAGAAGACCTCCCTTTGGCTTCCCGTGTCCTTTCTAACCTCATGTTCGTGACGTAGTTACGCTTGCTACAGACATGCCTCGATGCCAGGCTTGGTCCTGTCAGCACATCTTGGCCATTATTCATCTATGGGATGAGACTAAAACTCATGTCTATACTTGCTCAGTCCCATTTCCTGTGAATGGCTGCCCAGAGATGGACACAGTGATGGTGTGTGTTTTATAATTGGATATTTATTTTTATAAGATTCACCTGTACCAGAGCATTAGCTACTCACGATAAACCTCTACCGATTCAACACCATATTTTATATGCAGCAAATTGAATTTTCAGACCAAGTGAGAAATTGGAATTGGTTGCAGGATGTGACAGCACTTGGCGAAATACAACTGGACAGCCATGTGGAATTTTCAGGTGTACCAGCTATTATTGCTTACGACACCTTAAAACTGTATTTTTGTCAACACTGCCTTGGAATCCAGTTGATACTGAAACATGGCAATGATCATGTGAATTATTGCAAGATGAAGGCAGGAAAAATGCAATTTCATTTCTAAATGTTTTTAAAAATGTATTTTTTTCTTAATGGGGAATGGAACGTGGTTCTTCATTTTCGCATTTGCATGTGGAATTTTAGGTTTTATCTGCAGTGATGCAGTTTCTGTTAAATGGTCTCAAATTATCTGCCTGGGCACAGTGGTGATAGTGTTGTCTATCATTGTATTGATTTAAAAAAAATCCCCAATAAACGTTAAAACATTTGATAAAAAACAGCACTTATATCTCATTTGTGAATACATTTGATAAATTACAGAAACTTTTGAAAATAATGTTTTGTTGAACCTTTGGATAAGGAATTTTAATTAATGCAGCAAACATACCCAGCATTTTAAATGGACTAAATCACAGGGCTTCTTGGATAAGGGTATGAGCTCAGCAGCGACATAATAACAATAATGAAATAATGACCTTGAGGTCTTGCCGCTTGTTCCATGAGTCTGAGCAGCATAGCACTGACCAGTATCTACACGATGACTGTGTCTTTTCCATCCAGACTGCCAGTGTGGTTCAGTGAGGGATTATTTTTAAAAATTAAACACTGCGCAAGCTGTGTTGTAACACTTTACACATACGCCATTTCTCAGTGGATTCCGAAACACAGGAACTTCCAGAACCACACAGATTGGATGGGGTTATAATTTTAATTTTACCTGATCATTTCAATTTTATCAGGATGTATTAAGGAGATCTTTAATGACAATATGAGAGATTACTCAGTGCTTTTGTGCTGGGTAAATTTCACCAGCCTTTGACCAACAACGCAATTAGACTCTTCAAATGAGCTCCAGCAGAGGGCAGATTGCTCATAATGATCACATGGCACAGCTATGTCTGATGAGGACAGGACAAGGTCTGGGGGAGCAGCATCTCACTCGCACGGTCCTGGGCTGCCGCTCTTTTCCCGCCAAAGTCCTGCCAGGCGGCTTGCGTGACTAGGAGGGGTGAAAAAAAGCCTTCGGAGCCTTTTGGCACGCCATCCCTAGCAACTATTTTTGGAGTATCTGGTTTTTTCTTTAAAAACAACACCAAAAAAATGGTCCAGGAGAATCAGGCAGCAGGGATGAAAGTAGTCTGTTTCTCATTTGGTGGGCGCTGCCTCCTGCCCAGCCACTGAGTCGCGCCGTCCACAGCGTCGTAGAGAGAGGGAGAGGGGAGAGCTTTTCTTTGGGGGGCGTGCTTTTCTCGGCACAGCCCAGCCCTGGCTCAGCTGCCCCCTCCCATCTCTGCCCTGATCCTGCGTCACAGTGTGTATCACCTAGCAACCACTCCGGACTGCTTCTCATTAAAGCGGCCAGCTGTGCAGGTATCCCAGCACTCTGCTTTTTCACTCTGTATCATTTTCGTCAAAAGACCACGATTGGTTTCTGTTGGTGGTTGCAGGCTCATTGCTAATTGTTCTTTTGTTTTGCTCCTTAAATTCTTTCTTAAATTCACTTGTACTCTTCCGTTCTGGGTGGCGGCAAGACTTTACTGCTTTTTTATTGAAAGAATTAAGATGAAAGAACAATTGTTAACCTAAGAAATGTGTGTGAACATGAACACTCCACAGCTGGTTTCAGACTGACAGGCCAGCATGTTTTCAGAACGGCGGCGCTGCTCTTTTGCTGGACCCATTTTTGCTCACTCTTTGCTGACAGCAGCAGCTCAGTGAGAGTTGCTGTCAACAGACAATCCATATTTAACTCCCTTCTAAGAAAAACTTAAGGCAACTTTTGCTGTCTCTACTGAACACTAAGCCCTCAACACTCAATTGTCGCTCCTCAAGTTCTTCTCGATGTTCTGCATTACCAGCAATCAGGAAATACACAATATTTCAAAATTAACTCGTATATCATACAAGCAGATTGCTTCTCTACAGCAGTGGTTCTCAAACTGTGGGTCGGGACCCCACCCCCACACTCAGTGAATATTATCATGGAGGACCCCCTACTGGTCATGAGACTTTTTTGGGAGGTTTTCAGACAAAACTTTTGAGAAGAACCAATGCTCTTGAGAAAATGAGATAAGGTGTGGTAAGGTGTTTATGAAAAGGGATGTGACAGGAAATAGCCCAGACACCATGTTCTGTCCCTGTATGCAGACTCTTGTATTTTTCCTGTCCACTTTGCTCCTTGTGAAAGCCAAAATGGATCAAGGTTAGTCTCCCAAAAGTGCTAATGAAGTCTCTCTCCCTTCCTTGGTCATATGGACCAGTCAGCTGTTCTGGAAAGCAGGATCAGCCAGTCCTTGGAGTAATTGGGTATTTAGGACTTTGATTCTTGATCTTAGAGTATAATGACGGAATAAAATGCCCCGATCAATGTTCGGGATGCGACACTTGTGCAGCTTTCTGGGTTGCTGATTGTACCTGTCTTCATGCGGCTTGGAGCCAGCATTGGATTAATCAAAGCAGGACCCTGCAGCTCTGCATTTCAGTGCACAGTGCAAGCAGGCCACCCTCTTTGTACTGGGATTCACTTTCCAGCAGGGCCCTCCCAACCTCAATGTCTCGAAAAGCTGTTGACAGGGCATAAACACTTGCTGATTTGAGTTATTCATTAACAAGAGTCTGGTACTTTGGATATCAGAGGCTGGTACGCCATAATGCAGTGGCCGTCATTAAATTTAGAAATACCTGAGTCTCTGGTTAGCAGCTTCTCTAGATCTATATCCATTTGTGAGGTAGGTATTTGGGTATAGCAGCATCTCTAAATCTGTATCTATTTGTGAGTGTTTGGGTATAGCAGAATGGTCATGGCACATGCATGCAGCAGGAGATCCTCCTGGTGTCATTACCGGTATTTCTGAATGTTCCTTCTGATTGGCCAATAAGGAGATACAGCGGTAAACGGTGCTCACTCTGTAACAACCACTTCTTCTTTCAGTCACTCTAACCCGAAAATGTCACAATGTCCTGGTCAGCATGCATTTCTTGTAACGCACAAACTTGGGGAAGAAGTCAGGGGAAGTGAATGGGCAACATGGCGACCCCTGTTACCTCTGACATTCAGGGTTGGGGTTCAAATCCCACTGGCAATTGACATACTATATGGTTAAAAGTGCAGTATGTGGACACCCCTATGAAATGGAGGAATTGCTAGTCCACACCCATTACTGGCATAGGTGTGTAATTAAGCACAGCCACACAGTCTCCTGCAGCAAACTGGAAGAGGATAGTGACCTTCCACTTGGCACCTTCATAGAACATCATCATTCCAGCAGGTCAGCTTGCTACACCGGCTGACCACGAGTGAAGTGACTGTGAAGGTACAAATGTGATCAGCCACACAAGCTAACAGAATGGGTCCTGATCACCGAACATCTATACCCAACCTGAATGGCAATAAATTCTACTAGAATTATCTAATGGAAAGCCTATGCAGAATAGTAAAGGATATTACAATAAAGTGCAGCCAACTTCATATTATTACTGTTCTGGAATGAAATGTTGGACTGCCGGTGTCTACATACGTTTGGCTGTCTACATACGTATGTGCTGTTGGCATGTTCTCCCCATGTTATACATGATTCCTCCATGTGCTCCAGTCTCTTCTCACAGTTCCAAGCAGCCAGTTGGGCTAAATGGCATCTCCTTGTGTGTGTGTGTTTGTACCCTGCAGTGATCTGGAATCTCATTCAAGGGTGTAGCCTTGCCTTGTCCAGGGTAAGCAGCTGGAAGATTGATGGAAAGGGTGAGGAGGTATGAAGTCTAATGAGGATCCATTTGCATGCAAAACTAGCAGAGTCTTTCAGCGTAAGTAGATTTTCAGATGAATGTGGGATTAAGGGATGGTGGTATTAACACCAAATCTACTTAGGAAAGTGTCCAAATACATTACACTTAGTACATTTTTTAAAGTAACATTATCCAAAAACGAAACAAATATTTTGGATGGATTTTGACTTGTATTTTTTAACCTTTCATGCTGGTTTAGCTGTTAGGGTTTTTTAAATGTTCCTTTTGGACAGCACTTCGGTGTGGGGGGTAAGATTGATTGAGTGAATACAGAGCACTTCCACATGATACAGTTGTTCTGCCCTGTCTCAGATTCCTACCCCGGGTTGTTATGGGGGGGATCACATGCCCCCAGGACCCTTATGATGACTGACATCCATCCCAATCAACATATGAAGAAATTCTCTGCTTTTTGGTTGCTAATGAAGGACATTTAGGACCTCGGGGAAAGGGGGTTGTTCTGAATTTCCAGTCAGCTCTCATTAAAGACCTCGACATCTGACTAAAACCCCCTGTTAATTCTGTTCAGTAAGATATGCATTTCTGTCAATGGGAATATTATAAGATGTTTCAGAAAATGGCCTTGGCTAAGTAACTAAATATAAAAATAAAGCAATCCTCAAATCACCACAGTAGAGAGTTACCACTCTTTAAGCAGATCTTCTTATTGCATAAAAAAAGTCGTTTTAAGGCTGTATACCTGGCCCTCACAAACAGCAGCTTCCGAAAAAAAACACTTTACATTGTGATTGTTTGCAATAAACAGCTTATTCTATGAAAATAAAAAAACCTGTTGGATAAATTCATAATATTTTTGCCATTATTATATGGATGTGAGTAAAGAACATGAACAAAAACAGTACGCATATTTGACGTAAGTTTTTTGGTTCATAGTTGCGATGAACCTCAGAAGAAACATGTAGACTATTTTCTCAGTTTATCTATATTGAATGTGACATTTTAAACTCATAGCTCTTAAAGTAAAACTCAACAAGTTGAGGGTACCCCAGCATTATTCTATTATCTCACAATTTAAAGCTTAACTTAAGATTTTATTTATAATTTATAGTATTTTTACCCATGATTTGTTCTCTGAGCTCATTGGTAAGTTCAGCGTGAGTTTGCAGCAAATCAAACCTGAAAGGAGTGTTAATATAAATGAACATGAACCTTTGTTTATTATCTTAATACGGTTGCTTTTCCATCTGAGAACATCAGTGCTGGCATCATGACGACTTGGAAAGGTCGCGAGTGGAAGTGGGAGACGTCTTTTGGCAGATTAACTCTCGGTACTTAGGCAGACCAAACTTCCTGCAGGAGATGTCAAAGGAAATGTCGGCCGAGGTCTTTCACAAGCCTCATGTCGCTCTGACAGCCGCTCGGACGAGCAGAAAGACCAGGAACAGGAAGGTAAGGAGCCAGAGGAGTCGGAGATCATCAGAACAGGACCGGCCTGCTGTATAACAGTTTGTGTTTATTTTCGTAACGCCGAGCTAACTGGCCAGACCTCTCTGCCCCCCACCAGGAGAGCCCTTTGCGATTTCTCCACCTGAGAAGGGGGTTTTGACACCTCCCCCCGGGGGTCCTGATGGATGTCACATACATGCTCTCTCAGTCCCAGGTTTATAGAAATAACAGGAACCGGAGGGGTCTGGCCTGAAAAACTGGTGCTTCGAGTACCGAGTTTATGTGAAGAAACCTTCTAAATATTAGTCTTAGGGAGCTGCTATGCATGTTTTTGTTTTTTTATTTGCCATTGTCAATGGTGATGAGTGACACTTCTGAAGGATGGAGGGAGCCTGTCCCCCTCCCAGGCCCCTAAAACAGCCCTACACAGTAAATTTTAGGTGTGTTTTGACAAGATGCCTCAGTGTCAGTCATTATCTCAGATTCACCTTGGAAAATGTGTTCCAATGAAAACACTATTAGATTAACTAAGACTCAATAGAAGTGCGATTCTGTTTTTAGTAATCCCCATTTTCAGGCATCCTGGTTTTCTAGATTTCAATGTGTCCCTGGGTCAACAAGGCGTTTCTTTAACAGCCTTCATTGTATGACATCACCACATTGGTCTTTCTTTCCCTCCATTATCAAGCTCAGGGATTCTAGTCATCCAGCAGGGGGAGGTGTGTGGCTCAGCAGGCTACACCTTGGTGCCTTTGCTCAGAGGGTCCCCGGTTTGAGCTTGGCCTCCGCAGGATAACCACATGTCTATGGGCAAAGTCCTTAACAATCCCACCTTATTATTATCATAAAATTAAGACACACCCTTACATTGCTCCATGCAGCCTTTGCAAGTAAGCATGTTTCTAAGTTGTGTATGTATGACATGTTCCTTAACAAAAGACATACACAATAAAAGAGGTGGTACCTCAGAACTCGAATTTAATCCATTCGGAACTGTGATTGAATCCTAATACGTTGTGATCTAATTTTCCCCAAAAGAAATAATGGAAAGCCAACTAATTGGTTCCTGGCCCCAAAAAAAATACACCTAAATGTTTTTTTAGCATTTAAACACAAAATTAACCGGACAAAACAAGAAGAGCATATACTGTACTAAACACATCTAAACATATTTATCAAAACAGTAATTTGTAAAGTAAGAAAATAAATGCATCCAAACAATATATCCTGCCCCGATCGTCCGCATCTTCCGTGTGCCACGCCCCCTCGTTAACCCCGTGTGGAATCCCAGTGTGATCAGCTGTTTCTAGTTGTTTTCATTAGCCCTCTGTATTTTGTCCGCGTTTCAGTTTGTTTCCACAGTCCGGTCATTGTATTGTCCATCTGCGTTTTGCCTGCCTTACCTGTAATTAAACCCCGTGTTCCCCGATACCCTGATGTCTGCGCCTTTGTCTCCGTTCCGTTCTCGCTCGGCACAACAATATTATTATAATTAAACGTATTAATGGTTTATTATTAATATTAAAATAATGATTAAGAAATCTTTATTTTTAAATGTATTTTATTATATAATAATAATTACTGTTACTGCCTATCATTGTTTAAATGTATTTTTACTGTCTAAATATATGTATTCAGTTAGTGTAAACATGCATGGTGCTATCACAGCTAATGCGAGGCTGAGACTGAAGCTATACCCTTTGTTTCCGCTGAGAGACGTGCTTCGTGACTCATTTTTCCGGGGGTATAAGGTATCTTAGGTTGGTGTTCACGGTTTGACTTCTGAGATTCAGATTGAGTTCTAGGTTTTTTTTTTTTAACTGGTAGGTTCGACTTTTAAGAAATTGCAGTTCTAATGAGTTCGAGAACTGAAGTACCACTGTACTTCAAAAATCTGTGCACCTTCCCCCGTAACAGAAAATACTAGTTTTAATTCATGTGGTGATGTCATACAATGAAAACTGTGACAATGCAAATTCCTCCCTTTGGAATGATCCAGGGATGCACTGAACTCAGGACGTGCACATCGTTCCCAGTGAGGGTTGATGTCATATGAAACCTGTCCTAGCAAGTAATGTGTGTAAAATGGAAAGACATTTTTTGGATAGGACTCTGGATGTTTATGAATAAGTGTTCTTAGCAATACTTGTGATCTTGCATACTCGTTTGATGTAATCTTCCATTGCCAAAGTACAGTTCCGCTATTCAAGAATAGACATACAGAGGATGATAAAAATTCCTGCATGTCACTCTTGCCCCACTCCAGATATCAAAGATGCAAGTTGCAGCGTCCATTATGTGACCTATCCTATGATTCACTGCGTCCAAAGTTTGTTCTTGGGAGGCAAATTAACAAGAACACTCTCGCCAAGAACATAAGTTGGTCCTTTGCCTTCTTGGTATTGAGAAATACTCACTACCATGGTTCTAACGTCACCTATACCTCAACCTGGCTCTCACCCAGTTGACTTGGTGCCACACGTTAGAGTCAGTGATAATTGAGAGGCTCTTGCTACAGGAGTTGGACAAACCTGCAGCTGCCTGACAGGTTTGTAGGAGATGGCCTTGTCAGCCAGGGTCTGCTGGTCTGCCTTCTCTGCTGGAAGGGTTTCAATTAGCTTCTGTCACTACAAAGCCTGAACTGCCATCAACCAGAGAATAATAATAGGCACTAGTGCCATGTCTGCAGTCTTATTAAATGCAGAATAAAAGCACTGTGTCTAAAATGGCCTTCTTTCACTCAGTTAATTAGATGAATTCTAGGAATAATACTGAAAATGGAAACTGCACTGCATTTCCTAGCAATCATTATCCTACTTGAATACCCCAGGTTAAAAATATTTAAAAATCCATAACTATCTTATGTCAGGAATGCAGAAAAAGGTTATCAAGGTTATAAAGGTGAAGATCCATGGCTGTGGTTTTACCTCTGAATGTTCTGTTTCAGACGCCACACTTTTATTTTAACGTAACCATTTGGATTTATTTTGATAGCAAGCTACTAGGGTAGGTATATAGTGTTGATGCTTGTGACTCTCCAGTCCTTTGCCTTTTTTCCTTCCATATTCAAGCTCAGGGGTTCTAGTCATCCAGCAGGGGGCGGTGTGTGACTCAACAGGCTACACCTTGATGAGGCTACATCATGGTGCATTCCCATGGTTGTGAGTTTGATTCTTGGCCGTATGTGTGTGTGTGTGTGTGTGTGTAGTCCAGGTATGCCTTACCTTGTGGGGACCAAATGTCCCCACAACGTGATGAATACCCTTTTTTTTTTTTTTTTACCTGATGGGGACCAGTTTCCCGGTTGTCAGGGTTGCCATAGAAATTTGCCACCAAAAACATATGATTACATGACTGTGTGTGTGTGTGTTTGTGTAAATATTGCTTTTTCTACCTATGTTTTGTGTGACCAGCTGAAAAAGACCAACTTAGCAATGCTGATGTATGTTTGCATCAACTGCAAATCAGCAGTATTGTCCTTGGAATTTTACTTTTGATTTGTGTGTCGCTATTGAATTACAGTCTTATATCCATAACAAGAAAGCCTGAATAGCAAACAATTTGCTGGAATGCTTACACGTCACTGCTAAGAGTTTTTTATTGGTAATTGGTGCATTATAAGAAAATGAACACTGGCTCAATTAAAAATAGCAAAATTCTCTTTTCATTTATGAAAAGCTAATTAATGGCAGCTGCCCACCTATGTGCAGTAGACAAAGTGGGCTAATGTCTTGTATGATAAAGCAGGACATTTTTCAAAGCTTAATTAGTTACACAGAACTATTTTTGCACCGCATATTATCCACAGGAACCATATTTATTACCTTTAATACTGGAATGCATTAAACATTCACTTTCTCTGTAGATTATATCCTGAGTCATGATCCCACAACCCATCTGTTACGGTCCGGGAGTGCGTGCAGGACGGACACAGGAATGACCAGGCAGGCGGATGAAACAGACCGGGGGGTTTAATCCACTTCACGGACAAGAACAACATTTATGCCGCGTCTGCCGGAACAGACGCTGGCGCAGATTTAAATACAAACAGGACAAATCACAGGACCGGCGTGCGGCGGCGCCACACGGGTGGAAACAATCGGGAATCACAAGAGGTAACGAGGAGGGCGTGGCACACGAGGGGCTGGAACGGGACGGACGACGCGGTATGTCACACCATCACTGCCATACAACTCACTCCCACAGTTTATGGCCCAGGCAGGGATACACAACGCCACATTATGCACAATTATAGGATGTGTGAATTTATGTGTGCAATAGAGCATATTTATTACTGGCTTTAGATTACTTGGAATGCAGCGTCAGGGTGATTGATTTACATGGCTAGATAGAAATGAAATTGCTAGACACTGCTAAAAAATATTAATTTCCCTTTGAAGCAGTGTCCAAGTGAATTTTATTACTAAACTAATTAGCATGTTATGAAAATGATAAGAAACAGTACAGAAAGCAATTAGATTGATCCAGAACTGTTTTTTAATTTTCATTTTGCTGGATAGTGTCAGGGAATTCAAGGAAGGGAGACAGGGATCTAGAGATGCAGGGAAGGCAGGTTTAATGAACAGAGGAGTAGGAAAATACAGGCAATGTCCCAAATGCTTTGCAGAAGGAAGAGAAAGCAGGCCAGCCTAGGTGGTAGGAGCAGAGGAAGAAGGCAGAAGAAGGTCCGCCGGCTGGTCGAGTGGATGAAAGATCGCTAGGCAGTGGTCGTAGCCGTGGGGCTTGAGCAAGGGTTGATGCCAGGTGAATCCGTCCGATGTTGAAACGCAAGACAGGAGAACAAAAGGAGAGGTGAACAGGAGGAGCCGGACTTCTCGGTCAGGTTTGGGAGCTGGACTGGGAAGGGAAGGCAAAAAGGTAAGGAATACACAGGGAAAACAGGCAAGGCACGGGAGAACGGCCAGACTGCAGACAGGAAAACGCTCAGTAAGGCTTCTACTCATCAGCACAATACTTCATGATTAGGCTTTGGATTTACCCTTCCTCTAACGAAAGCTAATTGCCTCCCAACGCGTCCGGCCCTGCCTGTGTGGGCGTGACAGATAGATTGTGTGACGGAAATTACGATAAATATTATAAGTTGAAAATAACCAGCCTACATTACAAAACAAACTGTCCCCATTTACCTAATTACTAAATAAATTTTAGTTTATTCACATATATTTGGACTGGAGCTGAATTTTTATGGTGCCCTAACATGCCTGAATAAAAACTTAGAAGTAAATAAATACGTTTAAGTAAATAAATACTTTTACAATGAACAGGGTATGCATTAACATTGTGTGAAGCAAACGGGGTACAAGTGAAGTTCTCCGACACCTTAACCCTCATAATCATCAAATACTGTTTTTTTCTGTCATGGGCTGTAGATCATAGTCCTCTGATCTGTAATAGTTATCTACCATATCTAGTTATTTAAACAATTAATGGAACTCAGTAGCTCATTCCAAATGTCTGATTCTTAACAGAAACTTCCAGAACAAACAGTGATTCTCCTATAGTCAGAAAGGACTTCTAGTTTCATGCTTAGGACTTCCACAGTGGTCTGATCATGAACCTGCAACCAGTGGAGTTATGGAAATGAAAAAAACATGCATGTTCCTCTCAGTGTGTATAAATGCAACATGAATGGTCATTAAACTAGAGGTCTGAGTTATCACAGGAAATGTCTTTATGTGTTTGTGTTTAGTCTTGAATTTATTTTCCCAAGACTGACACGCCACAACAGCTCAGGTTCAGGTTGAGAGCAGGAGCGTTTTCCTACCTTATAATGGAAATATATATATATACATATATATACATATACATATATATACATTGTCATCAAAATGATAAGTCTTGACACCATGTTTGTGAACAAGATACACTCGCCTAAAGGATTATTAGGAACACCTGTTCAATTTCTCATTACAGTTTTTCTCCATTGGTTTGGCTCATTTCTTGAAACAGAAATGACATTCTCAAAATAACATGGACAAACCTCGAAACCTCTTGGCAAATGTTCACAACAGAATGGCATTTCTCATTCATT
>JABFEA020000039.1:13338235-13359897 GCA_019775915.2 Cyphomyrus plagiostoma | reverse complement strand
AAAACCCCCCCCACCCAACCCCCCCCTTTTTTTTTTTTTTCTCTTTTTTTTTGTTTTTTTTTGGTTGGGGTGGCCTTTGGGTTTGGGTAAACGGGGGGGGGGGGGTGGACAAGAAGCAGCTGTGATCCCTGATATACATTTTATATGTTTATGCTCTGTTTCTGCTTCTCAGCCGAGACGTGGCTCACGTTGCGCTAAAGTTTTCATTAGCTTTGCTGTTCAGTCATGAAACCTGGGGTTCTGGTTGGAAATGGCTTCCAGAGTATGCATCTCTGACCTTCGGCTGAGACTGGGATGCATTTCAGGGGTAAATGAGGTGAAGTATCCCATCTGGATAGGGGTTGATTCAGATTCTCACATTCCAGCATCGTAGTGATCCTAGTAGCTCCCCAGTATGGTCTACAGAAGACCTGGTTACAGAGTGGAGCCAGTAGCATGAGAGATCCAGACTAAATCCATACTGCCATGCATCAGAGATGCCACATTCTGGTAAGGGAAAGAGACTACAGCCGTGGCCAAAAGTTTTGAGAATGACACATATAAGAATTTTCACAGTCTTTTGCTTCAGTTTTTATGATGGCAATTTGTATAATACAGAATGTGATGATCTGATGAACTGCAATTAATTGCAAAGTCCCTCTTTGCCATGAAAATGAACTTAATCCCAAAAAAAAACATTTCCACTGCAATTCAGTCCTGCCACAAAAGGATCTGCAGACATCATTTCAGTGATTCTCATTAACGCAGGTGAGAGTGTTGATGAGGACAAGGCTGGAGGTCACTCTGTCATGCTGATTGAGTTAGAATAGCAGACTGGATGCTTCAAAAGGAGGATGGTGCTTGAAATAATTGTTCTTCCTCTGTTAACCACGATTATGTGCAAGGGATCATGTGCCGTCATCATTGCTTTGCACAAAAAGGCTTCACAGGCAGGAATATTGCTGTTAAATCAACCAGATCATCAAGAACTTCAAGGAGAGAGGTTCAATTGTTGTGAAGAAGGCTTCAGGGCGCACAAGAAAATCCAGCAAGCACTAGAACTATCTCCTACAGTTGATTCAGCTATGGGATCAGGGCACCACCAGGAATGGCAGCAGGCAGGTGTGAGTGCATCTGCACGCACAGTGAGGCGAAGACTTTTGGAGGATGACCTGGTGTCAAGAAGCAAAGAAGCCACTTCTCTCCAAGAAAAACATCAAGGACAGACTGATATTCTACAAAAGGTACAGGGATTGGACTCCTGAGGACTGTAGCAAAGTAATTTTCTCTGATGAATCTCATTTCCAATTGTTTGGGACATCCAGGAGAAAAGATTGGTCGCAGAAGAAAAGGTGAGCACTAACATCGGTCCTGTGTCATGCCAACAGTAAAGCACCCAGAGACCAATCATGTATGGGGTTGCATCTCAGCCAACGGAGTGGGCTCACTCACAATTTTGCAACAACACAGCCTCTCAACCATCCAAGAACTATAGTGACGAACATGCCTATTCCAACATGATGGAGCACCGTGCCATATAAATATCTAATTGGCTCGAGGAACAAAATATTGACATTTAAAAAATCAGACCTTCATCCCATTGAGAACGTATGGTCAATCCTCAAGACAAACAAAAACCAACAAATTCTGACAAAATCCATGCAAGAATGGGCTGCTATCAGTCAGGATTTGCCCAGACGTTGATTGACAGCATGTCAGGGTGAATTCCAGAGGTCTTGAAAAAGAAGGGCTAACACTGCAAATATTGACTCTTTAAATAAACTTAATGTAGTTGTCAATAAAAGCCTTTGACACTCATGCATGTAATTGTACTTCAGTATATCATAGAAATATCTGGCAAAAGATCTACAAAGTACAAACACTGAAGCAGCAAACTTTGTGAAAATCAATACTTGTATCATTCTCAAAACTTTTGGCCATGGGGGTAGCATGGGAAATTGTACCAGTCTCCTGAAGTGTAAAGTGAAGGTGTTTCTATTCCTTGTTTCCTGTGTTTTTGTTCATGTTTCGGTTGTGATTCCTTGCCCTGCCTTGCCTGTAATGACACCTGCCAGTGTTTGGATTACTATCCGCATCTCTGGTTCTGCCTGGTTTTTGACCCTTCGTATGTTTGAGGACTATGACTCTGCAAATAAATCTGGGGCTTCAGGACTTAAATCCTCCCTGACAAGTAATTAGAACAGAATAATACTTTATTGATCCACATGGGAAAATTCTCTTATAATGTCCAAAATACTCTCATAATGTCAAAATACATAGACATTGGGGGGGGGGGGGGTAGCATTCATGTAATACAATAGAGGCACTCCTCACTTAAGAACCAAGTTCTGCTGGAGATAGCGAACACTAGTGTGGAGAATACTGAGCGACTGTGGAAAGGAGACTGAGGCAGAGAAATGGTGATAGGTTTTTTAAGTGAGGAGTGTCTGTATCTATCAAACCTAATATATGATTTGCCAACAAGAGGGTCAGATGTTCAGTGGTGGAGTTGGTGATTTTACCACAGTAAGTGATAAGGAGGTTTGTCTGTGTTTCTGCAAGAACTAATTCCTGTGCCTTTTCCAAACTGTCTGTAGCTATTTGCATTAGATGCTGCTATGTGTTGTGTCTAGATTTAGTTAATATTTGTGTGCCACACAAAAATAGGACTAAACTGTTCGGAGATGATTGTCATTCGTGGATGGATGGATGGGGATGATGAAGACATCAAAGATGATGTGAGATAACTTAGTGTATCGGTTTCCCAGACTCTTCATGGAAATGTTCTCTCCTGCTCAAGAGAGGACAGGCATCTTGAGGATGGCGCCTTGGATTGCAACCCTTCAACTTCTGGTAGCTCCCAAATTACCCCATCCCTGGCTATATGACCACTACAATGGGCCACACACAGCTACCCATGACCCAGTGTGCCTGGGAGAGGGCAGCTGGTAAAAGCACTGACATAATGGGGGTTGGGTCCTAGGATGACAGCCTTTGTCCTTGACCTATGTTTTACCCTCAACTAGAAAGATCTAAGTATCTACTTAATTTGAACCCACATCACTGGAGATGTGAAAGTTGCCTGTTGTGTAAATATTTATGGTGTTTAACCCAAAGCTTGCCATTGAACAGCACGTCCATTTATGTTCTTTATTATTGACAGTAAAAAGGAGACACACACACCTTCCAAAAGAAGTATGTGCACTCATTGCTGCATCCCACTAAGATTCACAGCGATCACGTCTCTCATTGCTGCATCCCACTAAGATTCATAGCGATCACGTCTCTCATTGCTGCATCCCACTAAGATTCACAGCGATCACATCTCTCATTGCTGCATCCCACTAAACTTCACAGCGATCACGTCTCTCATTGCTGCATCCCACTAAGATTCACAGCGATCACATCTCTCATTGCTGCATCCCACTAAGATTCACAGTGATCACATCTCTCATTGTTGCATCCCACTAAGCTTCACAGCGATCACATCTCTCATTGCTGCAACCCACTAAGCTTCACAGCGATCACATCTCTCAGCTCCTAGCTGCCATTGAACCTCGTCTTCCGACTCAGCTCCAAGTGATTGCATGATGTTGCGTATGATGACCCAGAGGTGATTTTGTCATACTCCCCAGCTATTCTAAAGTTTGGCCGCCTGATGTTCAAGGACCAGCCTAGATGGCGCGGGGGTGAGGCACCCAAACCCTTAACAGTCACCACGTCCTCACGGCAGCAGTCCCTCGCTGGGAAGTTTATGGGTCACATCACAGCCAGGATCCTGTCTCACCATCATGGACTAACTCGTTGGAGATGGATGTTTGGCACAGCAGCTACTGGCACATTTTCTGTTCCTCTTCACTCCTCTCTGTAATGAGATTTTCCTCTTTAATTCCTTTTTGGGCAACTTCATGTGTCATGAAAAGCCAGGGTACTTTAAAATATGGTGGGGGGATAAACAAATGGATCATAGGTTTCAGTTGTTATTGCTTAGACTATTTTCTGTCTTCTTATAAATGAAAATAAATGTCAGGTTTGATGTGCATAACCTATGCATAATTATGATTGATTACGAGTACTTGGATCGGGTACTGATTAAACTACTAACAGAAAAATGTTTTGACAGCTTGTTTGAAATCGCGCATTCTAAAGCAAGAATAACGAGGGACTTTAAAGGATCGTGCCTATGCGCGATACACTGTAAACACTAAGCAGTGTTTGGAGTTGTTTTCGCTGAGAGCAATGATGTCACCAGAGTGAAATCAGGAATACGGGGCACCGTCGCGTTAATCTCCCATTTTACTTTCCACTGCGGGGTACCGATTATCACGCAGGGACACGCGGCACGCACTGTATGAGGACGCATAGCCAGCCAACATCTGGAAATGCATTTACTGACCACTGGAAAAAAAAGAGAACGGAACGTTTATTGAATATCAGGGGTTGGTCGTGAGAGACAGAGGTATCACACTCCTCCAGACAGGAGTGAGACACATACTCTATGGGGTCTGGAAATATCGAAACGTAGATCTACATGGTGCTCCTGTACACAAAGTGGGCTGTACATTCATGACGGAGCCCAACAAGTAGATTACAGGGCTTGAAACCACTGGGTTGCAGTTTCAAAACCCAAAAATCAAATCCAGTTTAATGTGTATGTAAAATCCTGTACTGGTGAAGCATTCATGGAAAATGGATGTCTCGATGCATATTTTAAACTACAGTCAACTTACCGCGTATGCGGATTCAAACAACTGTGGATCTAAAATATTAAAAAGTAATAATAATTCCTGATCATTCCTAAAAGCTACGCTGAATCCACGTGAATGAAGTGCCATGTAGGTTAACAGGGATAATTCGTTTATGTTTTCTTTCTTTCTATGATGGCTGTGTGAGCAAGTGAGCTACAGACTTACCTTAAATTTGTCATTCCCTAGCACATAAAGTGTAACACCTATTTACGTATCATTTACATCGTATTAGATGTTATAAGTAATCTAGAGATGACTTAAAGTCCATGGGAGGATGTGTGTAGGTTATATGCAAATACTATGTTATTTTATATAAGGGACTTGAGCATCCTGTCCTGGATCGGATCCCCGTGATGCAAGAGTACTGTGCAGGATAAACTTTGGCCCAAATAAAATTATGCAAAGTATTACAGTATTTTTGTTCTAAGCTTTAGAGTGAAGTATAATTTAGTTTTTTTTTTTCCCCTTTAATGTTTGTGCGTGTGAAAGAACACAATGGGACTAAATTACGACCAGGTTTCTGGCAGAGAAATGCTGCAAGCCCAGCGATGTGGTTTCCCTTGCCTTCTATCATTTTGCTGGGGATTCTTTGATAAAGCTCTGGGATGCTGAGTCACATGCTAACTGTTAAGTGTGTCTTTGTCATTCACACACTCGTGACGTATGTAGCTGATGGGGCATCCGACCTGATGTGATTCTTGCCTTTTATACTGAACGTAAGATATGACAAATATCACAGTTTTGTTCGGTTAAGGATCTAATTAAGTATAGTCATTATACCATACAAATATAAGTTCTGATTTTTAAAATTATATTATTTTCAATTTCCATTTGAAATCCAGTTCTTATTTAGTCTTCAGTGCTGTCTTGTAGTTTGGGCTAGTTTTTTTTTATTAATCATCTAAAGGTAATATACTGTGTAATGTTCCCTTGAATGATTCCCACCATGAAGGAAAGATAAACAGATTATTAGATAACTAGTATTTTAAAAAAGTTACAGTATCTGGCGCTGTTTTGTTTGTTAGTTTTGTAAACCATATTCATAGTTTTCTATTAGTTTTGTTATAGTTTTTGTTTTTGTTAATGAAAATAACCCTGGTGTGTGCACATATGCGTGTACTTATACAAAACATAAATATATACACATAAAAAAACATGTACACCATGACACCAAATTAATATATACATTCATATAGTGTGTGTGTAGCTAAACTTCTTGAATCTCAACCACATGATTCTCCGTTTGTAGGAGCAAGATATTGGTGCAGATGAGCAGGTGTGCCTAGTAAAGTGGCCACTCTGTGTGTGTACTTACGTGCACAGACCAGGGTCGATGCCAAACGCCAATCTGTTGTTGTTGTCTGTTCATGCAAGCAGTCGATGATTTTTATTATTTCTTTTTCCATGCTCCAAGGGGAAAAAACAACTGGTTTCATAATCTAAGCTGAAGGAACAGCTGAATCATTTGCCTGTGGTTAATGCAGAGGTCAGCGGTTCTAGGTGAAAGGATGTTATGTCTGTTGCTCTCATCAAATGTTAAGTGAAAACACACTTTGTCAATTTGTCATTGGCTTACCACGAAAATAACTGATTTATTCATATATGCATTTACTATTGGAAGTCAATCAAACATACAGTATATAAGGCAATTATACGCATGAACTTGATAGGGTCATCCTGGTGTCCTAACGTAGTAAGAGATACATAATCATCTATTGATACCAACCTGCAGATAATATTTGTAGCATTAAAGAGACAGTAACATGTAATCCAAGGGCAATCTTGGAATAATATTGAATAATTTAACTATTCAAGCCAAATAGACTTGGTTTTACTAAGCTAACTGGGTGGGAATGAGGCCAAATTAAGCTCTTGGAAGCTTTATGTGTTCCCAGCGGCTGCGTAATATTATCTATCATTTTGCAAGATTTTGTACAGGACATACATGGGTAAACATTTAGGAGATACAAGTTACAGTCATATAGCAATCAGCCATAACATTAAAACCACCTGCCTAGTATCGTGTAGGTCCCCCTTGTGCCATCAAACCTGCCCTGACCTGTCGAGGCCTGCATTCTACAAGAACTCTGAAGGTGTCCTGTGGCATCTGGCACTAAGACAATAGCAGCAAATCCTCTAAGTCCTGTAAGTTACAAGGTGGGCCCTCCATGGATCAGCAATGTCTTTCCAGCACATCCCACAGATGCTCGATTCTGATTGGGGGAATTTCGAGGTCAAGTCAACACCTTGAGCTGCTTTTCATGTTCTTCAAGTCACCCCTGAACAATCTTTGCAGTGCGGCACGGTGCATTATCCTGCTGAGAGACTACTGACATGGGGCACTACTGTTGCCATGAAGGGGGGTAGTTGGTTATCAACAATATTTAGGTAGGTTGACATGAATTCCAGGACCCAAGGTTTCCCAGCAGGACATTGTCTCTGCTGGCTTTCTTACCTCCCATAGAACATCCTGGTGCCCAAACATGATGTAACAGAAAACGTAACTCATCACACCAGGCCACCTTGTTCCGTTGCTCCAAGGTCCAGTTCTGATTCTGATACGCCCATTGTAGGCACTTTCCACAGTGGATGGGTCAGCATCCACAATCTGATTGGTCTGCAGTTACACAGCCCCATATGCAACAAGCTGTAATGCGCTTTTTTCCAGGTTTTGAGAGGAGTAGCATGTCCTGTCCCTTTATGTACATTTAAGAAATATATTTTATATGTTCACTTCAATAGCAATTACTGTTTGGTATGGCTGGTCTTACTTTGAAAAAATGACATAAGTAAGAAAGCTTTCCGATTTCAGGAGAGACGCAGCCCCTTTGTTATGTCATTTTGCTGCCTGTAGTTAAAGGCAAACATTCCTGTCTATAGTTTATTGGTATTATTGATGTTCTGGACTTTTTTTTTAATTGGGTGACAGCTATTCAATATGGAGACTTTCAGACTTCCAGCGCAAACTCTTTTTTTGAGAAACATTTTAATATGTTTTAATTGAGCATTGTGTTACATGCTGAATGGGCACGGAGAGGAGCAGAGACAGAGGAGCAAAGGATTTATTTGGGGAAACAAGGGTTTTACTGGGGAGACAGTCAATGACAGGTCAGGGGGAAGACGAACAGGGAGGTACTTAAATACACCAGACTACACTGAACGAAGCTAAACACAGCCGGTGACATAGAGATTCCACAGGGGGCAGTTAGGCAGGAGGGCGTGGCACACGGGGATCAGACGAGTAGGGCATGACACATCGGGTGCCAGAACTGCTTAATTGTTGTGTGGAACTGAATTACCCTGATGCTTTTTTGATGGAAAACTGAATTTAGGTACTGCTCCAGAATCTCTTGTAAGTGTTATATTAGGTGACTGGGAATGGCCATAGCATTTGGGTAACATATTTTTCAGTATCATCTACCCATTGATTGAGCACTTATGCCCTCTGGCTGATGTAATTGTCATCCTATAAGATTCCTACCTCATCGCGACAGAAATGTTTCAGTATAGGACGAATGCATTGACTTGTAATAGCTTTGCATCTACAGCCAGTTACTTTGACCTTCAAAGGATGAAGCTGATGAAAACCGTGGTGGGAAAATGCAGCCCACATCAAAATAGATGCTTCCACAGTGGAAAATAAGAGCTTCGGTCTGTTGAGTTTTTGGCATTTTCCATATATGTTCTCCTCTGGCCATTGAGGAGTGGGTGAAGTATGATTCATGTGGATCATGTTTGACTAAGCTAGTAGCTCATACTTTGGACTGACGTTTACAATCAAGCTGATTGACTCTCAAGTCAAGTTCTTTCTTGCATCTCAGACTTACGGGCATCACAATGAATGAGTACGCACTATAATCCACATTGTCTCCTATTATTCTTAAGCTTCCTCACTAATCTTCCCTTAACCACTGTCCCTCTGCAAGCTCAGCAGTCTTCGTCACCGAGACTCCTGCGAAACATGCCCTAACACTTATCCTCCTCTTCCAAAGTTACTTAAATCTGATCTTTCAGCCAATCAGAGCCAAACCAATGGACACCTGGTCCGTTGCTTTGTTAGGTATAGCCCTATGCATGATACTTTCACTATACTTCTCAGATTTACTCAGGGTGGGTTTGGTTGATGGGTCAGTGGGTGACACAGCTTGTTCTCAGCAGCAGTGTTTTATTCCTGTCCTTGGTTCTGTATGTGTGGTGAGTTTGTATGTTCTTACCGTGTTAACATGGGTTTCTTCCCACAGTACAAAAAACAGCATTAAGTGAACACGTGTCTCTAAACTGAGTATCTGCGCTCTGAGATGGACTACCATCCTCTCCAGGGGAGTCTCTTGCCCTGTTCTGGCTGGTTTGGGCCCCAACCTGGCTGCAGTTCAACATTGTTTAAAGAACATGGATGGATTTACGCAGCAGTTGTTTCTGTAGTTACAGTTATGTGTTAAGGTTAATTGGATGTGTTCGCAAAAGTGACATTAGAGTGCTAGATAATTACCATCTAAATTTTGTTTTAGTAAACAATATAGATTACTTGTGAACTGACCAGCAACAGAAAATGTATTTGAGCTGTGACCCTAAGTTCCATTCTTCTGAAACTGCATATCCAATTCAGGGTAACCCTATGTCGGAAAAACAAAATAGAAAATGGATGGATGGATGGATGGATGGATGGATGGATGGTTTATCATTCTGCAAGTAAATGAAAAAATGACCGTTGAATTTGTGTGCTACATAAGTGCCATTGAGTCAGGCCCAGACTTACCCCCCCCCTCCCCCAGGGCTTATGGCATTTCTTCCTCTTATTGTTCCTTATTCTTCTTGGCACTGCTGTTGCTAAAAGTAAACAGGAGGCCAAAATCTTGCCTTCTGCCTGGAATCAAGACCGTAATACCACCCCCTCCCCCCCACGCCCAGTCATGGTAATGCAGCTTGGTTACAAAGCTTATGTCATTCCTATTGCTTAGACCCAGTAACTGAAGAGTTTTCCAGCTGCAGAGATGGGCAGAGAGTTCTTTGGAAAGGCCTGCCTCTTAGACGACGCTTCCCGCATTTTGTGTAATCTGATTTCTAAAAGGCCGCAGAGTACAACCAAACTGGCAGTTCCCAACAACACGGCCTACAATTAATTTAAAGTTTAACAAAACAGTGGACAACTGTACCTTTGTTCACCCCTTGATTGGTATGCTAACCGCTTCCCATTTCCCAATAGCGCCCCCAGTTCATTGGTTATACACTGACTCCTTTCCTATAGTGGATATTTCAGCGTGTGAGATTTTGAAACACCCGGATCAGTGTTTACATTTGAGACAGAGAGCTTTGAGAAAATTCAGCTGGGATTTAACTGAGTGACCTTTGACACGAGAGACTATTTGCATTTTCTCATTAATATTCATTACTGTCAGCCCCTTGGCCTGTTGTTTTGTGATGTGTATAGAGATTGGGGGGGGCGGGGGTCTGAGCTGCAAATACGGCTCAGCCAACTGAAACAAATTAATATTAATGAGCAGATTGACTTACACTGACTGCAGCCCATTTTTTAGCCTGTGCCAGTACAGGCTGTGTTAAGGAAAATTACTCATGTTGGAAAGTGCAGCGTTTGCTGGAATGCCATGTGTGGTGAGAGTTAATACAAATAGAGGACTGGCCTTCATTCTGTGTGCTTGATCAATTTTTAAGAAGTGTAATGAAAATCGCTAACAAAAACGAGTAATGAGTTGACTATTAACTTAACCTAAGTCGATATTCATCACACCTTCTTGGTTTAGCCAATACTATGAACCCGAAGGACTTTCTTATTACAATTCAGTGCTTTTATTTGCTACTATAGCTTCAGGTGCACCATCTACAGTTAACTACTGTTTGCAGTGCTTGTCAATATAATATGTTAAATTTCCATGTTAAAAAATAAACTCTGTTAACATGCAGAGTGCAAATTTTCTCTCTGGTTAACCAATACTGCACATGCTCTATAAGTACAATATATGCAATGAAGAAACAAAGACTCCACCAACTGCGCAAAAAGACAGAAAACATTACGCATTTTCCTAACCTGATGTCATAATTGTGATATCCTCTTTGCCTTTTAGGTCTTTTGTTCAGACTGTTTCGGGGACTGCGTAGTATTTTCTTGGGTTATACTGCCACCTCTTGGCTTACATGTACAATTTTTACGTCTGTATATATTCTATCATCATTTTCAGTGCTATCCCTCGTCTTTTTTCAATATAAAAAATAGGCCATTTTAAAATGAATAAATAATGTAAGATATGTCAATGCACATTATGTATGCATTTACATGTTTAAACACCTGCCAAACAGCTGCCAAATCTAAAATAATGAAACACTATAAATCGTTTTTACGTTTTATCAAACGATTTTCATATTAATGCAACGTCTACAAAAATAACACAAACTCGTTATATTTGGCCTAGTAACAAAAGCAACACGTCAGCCATTATTTTTTCCTTCCCTTTTTTACTTAATGCGAGATGGCGAAATGCCCCGTTTAATCTCCATATGTCTACCGTTATCTGCCTTCTTTGGGGGAAATAGCGGGGCGCCCTTCGGGTCCCAGCCATGGTGGAGCTGTGGCGCGCTGGGGAGAGGGGCTCAGACCATGTCGTCAGTTCCGCTTAACGTTGCGTCTTGGGTGGGGGGAGGAGGAGGAGGAGGAGGAGAGGAGAGGAGATACTAGCAGAGGTGTTCAGGAGGGCAGTAATCCAGTCATGTAAACGTAAGGCAGAAATAAAATAACGACTGATTGTCATTCCACGTCACCTTCTCCCTTGCTGGAAACGCACTGCGCGTCATTGGAATACGCCAGATAAGAAGCTTAACCGGAGGTGTCAGACTTTCCTTGTATACAGGTATGATCATCTTTCCAGATGATCTAGTTTAGCTAGCTTGCTAGGTACGGCTATACGATATGTGAGGTTTCATTCATTATTTTGCATTTAGCCTATAGTTTGCGGATGGGCTATACGTTTAACATGTTGGAGAGATTAATCGTCCGGACTGGCTGGCGGTCATGAAGGTGACTGGTGCACAGCAGGATTGTAGAGAATGGGCCTTTTCGTGCGGGCGGACAGCCCTGATAATAAGGCAAGGTGTACTCCTCCTAGTGTCAAGGATCGGGAGCAAGCACACTGTCAGAGGAGTCTCAGAGTCCTCCGTGATTTACCACAGGGGTGCCGTTTTCCGGAGCTCTGCGTGTCCCCCGTGAAGCCGCAGACTCGGATTGTATGTTTCATACATGCGATGAATTCGAAACTGTAAACCGGTACCCGTAAGATGCCGCTGACATAATCACCATCTGTGACCCCGTTGCGAGGGTTAGTTTCCACCCTTGTTATCCTGGCAATTACAACCTCACCCGGGATTGAGGATTAATTACTAGGCAACAGAAAATACAAAGTATGCGCTTTTATTTTTAAAATCTTTTACATCAGTTGACAGTAACTTTTTCCACAGTGATTTGACACGTTGCATTATGAATTAAAGGAAAAAAATGAACGAGCTGAATAGATTTCATGAATGGCTCTAATTGAATTAATTTGATGTATCGCTTCATGTCTCTGCATGGTTTGTAGTCCGAAAACAGGACGTTGTTTGCCGGCTACTGAAGGATGTCTTGATAAGGTGGGCGTGTCTGCGGCCTCCACATGATAACGTTTAGGATGATGTGGCCTTACTTTAGACTTGCTTACTCTGAGCTTCCTCTCTGGGTGTATTTTTTTTGAAAAAGTGGTTGCAGTAAGTGTAGAGGCGAGGGTAATACTGTGCGTTCCTGTCTGATCTTTGCTGTTATCTAAAATCAAAATAGTAGATTTTATCCCTGGTAAGTAAGTTACACAGTCCTTGCTTTGTTTCTTGTTAAGTGCATTTCTCGTTGTTAAGTGGTTATGTCAATTTGGCATATTTAAATACAATTTAAGTGACGCGTTTTGTTTCCTACTTGCAAATTCAGAGTCAGTAGTTCTAAGAGTATCTCAGTATGAGCCCTGAAGGAATCTGAAACCCTATCTGGATGGTATGAGAACTTTGTTTCATGTTTACTCAACCTTATTTTTGCCACCCGTAGCGTCCCCATCTGCGTGCCTGAGTGAGGAAACCCACCATGACGGACAGCATTATGAGTAAAGCGGCCACTATGGAGATTCCCATCAACAGCAACGGGGATACCGGGAGCTTGCCTGAGGATGCTAGCCTGGAGCGGGTGAGCAGTGATGCTCTTCACCACTGCCTTGCAAAATCGTACCAGGGAGGCCTGCATACCCCCTGTCCCACTGCAAACTACATCTGGACTTCTACCCACCACATATTGTGAAGTAATATAATATTCAGCGATGCACATAATTACGGAAGTCCTGAGAGGACACTGATCATCGCTGTTTTTCCTCCTGTTATCTCGAGATCACGACATTTTGTTACACATACACAGAAGATCACAACTTCTCATTTTGCGACATGCTTAGCAAGAAAAAGAGGACAACTACATTATAGCTTAACTGGCTATACATCATCATCATCATCATCATGTATAAACGCATTTCATTTTACTTGATCATGGACTGGCACAAGCAGAAATGGCAACATGTCTATCAGTACTACACAATAATCATATTAGTGTTCGTCACTTGAGAAAAAGTACAACTACATTATAACTTTGAATTAGTTTTCAATAAAAAGGAACATTACAATGACATAACATTGAGCTGTTAAGAAATTTTATCATTTGATGCATACTCAAGAGGACATAATCATAGACTGCTAGGTAACCTAATGATTACAACTCACTAGACCTCTAGTAGACAACTAACATAAGTGAGAGTAGGAATTAGGGGGCATCAGTGAGCGGCAGTCATCCACAACACCACATCAGGAAAACAAAAAATACAGGGCGTGGGGGTGTTCCACGAAGCAGGACTTCTTGGTTAGCTGGATAACTTTCAGGATTTAAGGTAGTCAGAGCTGAATGTAAGTGAACAAAGATAGAGTCAATTTAGCCCAGACTACCTTAAATCCAACAAGTAGTCCTACTTCATGAAATGTTGAGATCACAGGAAAAATATGTCATGATCTTGAACTTTTGTCATGTCAAGTTCATGAGAAAAATAAGTTGTGATCTCGATATAAGGGTAAGAAAAAAATAATGAGTGTCCTGTCTGGATTTCCGTACATAACTGGTATGCAAGTATGCATTTGACATGACTGTGCATGTTAACTTTTGTATCGCAAAAGAAGTACACTTTGGCAAATCACTTTGTTTCGTCTTAGATATGTGGGCAGAAATAAAGCAGTATTATAGCTGTTTGCTCTTTTGTTATTTGTTTTTACATCTATGGCTGGATGAGCCCTGCTGATTTTCCAGCCTTCCTTCACCTGTGAGCCAGGTGTGAAGCTTCTGACCAATCAGAATCAGTAATTATTAAACTAACTACCTGGGAGAAATGAAAACAAGGCCTGGATTTGGAATCGAGGGCCTGAATTGAATAGCCCTGATGTAGGGCCTGTGGGCCATGCTGTGCTCTGCACGCCCATCAGACAGTGATCCAAACAGCCGTAAATTTGGGAATGCAAAGAGTCCACTGCCAAATTGACTTCTGGTTTCTTCTTCCAACTTTCTATGTGCTGTTCTCCATGTGGCTGAAGTTTTTTTGGTGTTATAGAGCCTAGACACTGAGGAAATTGGTCCAGTTATATACTTCTGAAGAGAAATCACATGACATACTTTGTGTTGGTAATATCTTCTGGTAAAGTTGCATTTTGCCCTTCCTGTTGGGTGAATTAAGCTAATAAGCATATGAATGATAATCCCAGTTTCCCAGGTGGGGGAATATTGTCCAGGTATGTGCCTCTTGCTAAGCCAGTAACTCCCAGTTTGGATGGACAAAGGGAGCCTCTGATATTGTCCAGACATGTTTACAGCCTGGCAGAGGACATATGGGAAGGCAGTTTCTCAATGTTTAAACTAAAACAGACAGATACACCCAGTGTCCGGTTAAAAAAAAAAAGCAGGTTATTTCCTAGATCATGAGATAATCTTTCCAGTGTTTCACAGTAGTGGCCTTTGCATACCCAGTCCAAATTTTTGTTATGTGTCTTTTTAATTCATCAGGGAGATGAATTAAGGAGGAGAATTTCACCTGCTGATACAGAAATTTGTATTTGAATCTTTATCATTTCTATGGACATAACCATAATCCTAACTATGGCAGCCTTAACCCCTTCCCAGCCCCAAACTTAACCGTAAGTAACCATGCAAAATACAAGACTTTTGCCATTTAAAAAAATATTTTATTATTGCGCTTATAGACTTTTATAAAATTGAAGATATTATTTTGGGGATCAGAAAAATATCCCCACAAGGTAAAACATTAAGGGTTTTAATCCCATTGTGAGGAAATCTAATAATTACAAACCCACACATTCACCAGTGTGTAAATGGTAAATGTGACTGACACAACATGAGGTTGTTTTAACCCTTTAAAGACAGAAGTACTGGGACACCTACAGGAACTTTTATGACATCTCATTCTAAATCCATAGGCATCAATATGGAGTTGGTCTCTCCTTTGTAGCTGCCACTCTTCTTGGAAGACTTTCTGCAAGAATTTGAAGTGTGTCTGGGAATTTTTGCCCATTCATACAGTCAATCAGTGTAAGTCAATCCATTTGTGTGGTCAGGCACTGATGTTGGACGTGAAGTCCTGGCTCACAATCTCCATTCAAGTTCATCCCAAAGGTTTTTAATTGGGTTGAGGTTAGGGCTCTTTGTGGGCCAGTCAAGTTCTTCCAGACCAAACTATGTATTGATGGACCTTGCTTTGTGCAGTAGGGCACAGTCATGCTGGAACAGAAAAGGTTGTTCCCCAAACTGTTCCTACAATGTTGGAAGCATCAGAATTGTCCAAAATGTCTTTGCTGAAGCTTTTAAAACTAAAGGGCCTAACCCAACCCTTGAAAAACAACCCCAAACCATGATCCCCCCTCCACCAAACTTTATAGCTGGCACAATACATTCAGGCATGTAATGTTCTCCTGGCCTCTGCCAAACAGAGAAACATGATTCATCACTCCACAGAACACGTTTCCACTGCCCCAGGGTCCAATGGCAGCATGCTCCTTCTGACACTTGACACTGTGCTTGGTGATGTGAGGCTTGCATGCAGCTGCTCAGTCATGGCACCCCATTCCATGAAGCTCCTGGGACATAGTTTTTGTGCTGGAGTTAATGCTAGAGGAAGTTTGGAACTTACTGAGTTATTGAGTCAACAGAGAGTGAGCGACTTTTACGCACTATGTGCCTCAGCACTTGGTAACCCTGCTGTGTTACTTTACATGTTTCTGTTGTTCCTAAATGCTTCCACTTAGCAATAATACAATTTACAGCTGACCATGGAATTTCTAGCAGGGAGGAAATTTCACGAACTGACTTATTGCAAAGGTGGCATCTTGTGATAGCACCACGCTTAAATTCCGCGAGCTCTTGACCTGTTCTTTCATAAAGGTTGACTGCATGCCTACAGTAGGTGCTTGATTTTGTACACCTGTGGCAATGGGTTGAACAAAACGCCTGAATTCAATGATTAAGGTCCATCATCATAATTTTACCTATAATTATTTACGTTTAAACACGTGACAATTTCAGTTGAAAAATGTGGACTTGGTGTGCAGTGGTCTTAATTGTACTGAGTACATTTTTACTCAAAAGAAAAGCATAATCAACTGGGTCCATTGAATTTGTTCCCTACTTATTAAATAATATTCCAGAAGTCCAGGGGCTGGTTGCCCAAAACACCTGAAGATTTTCCTTAACGTCCGAGTTAAGGTTTCCTTAAAATAAGGTTTGTAGTACCAAACACACTTAAGTATTTATGTTTTTTCCCCTTGGTGTTATACTTAAGGGTTCTCTAATTGGTTGCACGAAAGAACTTAACACCCAAAGTAAAGGGAAAAAAAAGCTTATGGTACCTCTGACTGTATCTTTATCCGCAAGATGGGTGAGTTTATGGCGATAAATGAATGCATCCTGAGAAAAGTGTCCTGCGACTGGTGCCCAGTGAATATAGTTAATGATGACCAATTGATTTTACCTGACCGACAGTCAGTGGGAGGCACATATGCAAACTGTTGTAATTCCTACACTGTTCACCTGATTTGGATGTAAATACCCTCAAATAAAAGCTGACAGTCTGCAGTTAAAGCACATCTTGTTTGTTTCATTTGAAATCCATTGTGGTGGTGTATAGAGCCAAAAATGTTAGAATTGTGTCGATGTCCCAATATTTATGGAACTGACTGTATGATTTTATTTATATGGCCGTGACAGGTTTATTACAGGATTATTAAATCTGGCCAGCAGATCGATCTTTCGATTTCACAGGATGAAATACCACTACCCGCAAGGGGAATGTCAGGGGTTCGGTGCTTTGTGGATCGGGTGGTGGCCAAGGGAGGTCATGGTGGTCCGATCCCCTGCTGATGGCAGGTGACTGGCTTTTGGGACATGGAATGTCACCTCTCTGGTGGGGAAGGAGCCTGAGTGTGAAGTTGAGAGGTATCGACTAGATATAGTCGGGCTCACCTCAACACATAGCTTGAGTTCTGAAACCAATCTCTTTGAGAGGGGCCGGACGCTCTTTTCTTCTGGAGTTGCGGCGGGTGAGCGACGCCGGGCTCGGGTAGGGCTACTGGTGGCCCCACAGCTCGGTGCATTAACAACGGAGTTTACCCCAGTGAACGAGAGGGCTGTCTCCTTGCGCCTTTGGGTTGGGGATAGGTCTTTGACTGTCATCTGCGCTTATGCGCCGAATGTCGGTTCAGAGTACCCGGCCTTCTTGGATTCCCTTAGTAGTATGCTGGTTGGCGTGCCACGAGGGGATTCCATCGTTTTGCTGGGGGACTTCAATGCTCATGGGGGCAATGACAGTGTGACCTGGAAGGCTATTAGCCTGTGGGTCTCCGGAGGCAGCTGATGGGTACCGGCAGGCCAGGCAGAACGCAGAAGCAAAAACCCGGGCGTGGGAGAAGTTTGGTGAGGTCATGTAAAGTGACTTTCGGTCGGCCTCATAAAGGTTCTGGCAAACCATCTGGAATATCAGGTGGGGGAAGCAGCTCCTTGTAGTGGGGAGGGGGTGCTGTTGACCTCCCCTGGGGACATCATCTGGAGGTGGAAGGAAGACTTTGAGAATGTCCTCAACCCTGCCTCAGATACATCTACGCACACTGCCTTTGAAACATTTGAGGGGACAGAGCCCGAGGCTGCTGGGGAGAGGGCTTGCCCATCACTGGGGCTGAGGTTTCCAGGGTGGTTAACGAGCTACGTGGTGGCCTGGCCCCAGGGGTGGACGAGATCCGCCCAGAGTATCTGAAAGCTCTGGATGTTGTGGGGCTGTTATAGCTGGCACACCTTCTCAACAGGGCGTGGAGGTCAGGGACAGTGCCGCTGGATTGGCAAACCGGGGTGGTGGTCCCCTTATTTAAGAAGGGGGACCGGAGGGTGTGTTCCAACTACAGGGGGATCACACTTCTCAGCCTTCCTGGGAAAGTCTCTTCCGGGGTACTGGAGAGGAGGGTGAGATCAATAGTCGAATCTCGGATTCAGGAGGAACACTGCAGTTTTCGTCCTGGCTGTGGAACACTGGAGCAGCTTTATACCCTTGCAAGGGTACTGGAGGGGGCCTGGGAGTTTGCCTATCCAGTCTACATGTGTTTTGTGGACTTGGAAAAGGCTTACGATCGGGTTCCCCAAGGTGCTCTGTGGGGGGTGCTTTGGGAGTATGGGGTCCAGGGTCGACTGCTGTGGGCGATTCGGTCCCTGTATGAACGGAGCAGACGCTTGGTCCACATTGCCGGTAATAAGCCGGACGTGTTCCCAGTGCGGGTTGGGCTCTGCCAGGGCTGCCCTTTGTCATCGGTCCTGTTTATAATATTCATGGACAAGATTTCTAGGTGCAGCCAGGGTGTTGAGGGTGTCCAGTTTGGTGGCCTCAGGATTGCCTCACTGCTTTTTGCAGACAATGTCGTCCTGTTGGCTTCATCTGCTGGGGATCTCCAGTGTGCTCTGGGGTGGTTCGCAGCCGAGTACGAAGCGGTAGGGATATGGATTAGACCATGGTTCTCAGCCGGAAACGTGTTGTTTGCCTCTTCAGGTCAGGGAAGACGTACTGCCTCAAGTGGAGGAATTAAAGTATCTCGGGGTCTTGTTCATGAGTGAGGGTAGGCAAGATTGGGAACTGGATAGATGAATCGGAGCGGCGTCTACAGTTTTGCAGGCGCTTAACCAGTTCGTCGTGGCTAAGGAAGAACTGAGCCGAAAAGCAAAGCTCTCGATCTATTGGTCCGTCTTCATCCCTACCCTTAGCTATGGTCATAAGCTACGGGTAATGACCGAAAGAATGAGATCGCAAATACAGGCGGCCGAAATGAGGTTTCTCTGCAGGGTGTCTGGGCTCTCCCTTAGGGATAGGGTGAGAAGTTCGGATACCCGGGAGGGCCTCAGAGTAGAATCGCTGCTTCTTCATGTTGAAAGGAGCCAGTTGAGGTGGTTTGGACATCTGGTGCGGATGCCTCCTGGGCAGCTACCCGGAGAGGTTTTCCGTGCATATCCAACCCTGGATAAGTGGCAGATAATGGATGGATGGAGGATAAAAAACAATGTAACGTTATCCCACTACTAAGTGCTGGCAAGTTTCACCTTGGGCACCGGCAATATTAGACTGAAGTTCATCGGTTATAGCAAGAATTTTCCGATGCAGAAATATGGAGATGCATGCAAAAATGCATTTAATATAGCTGAGATACATCAAAAATTTTATCTGCTCAATTTTTCCTCCACTACTTCTCTTTTCCCAGTACTTCCGCATATCTTCAAGCACCGGTGCTTGTTGTCATCCATTCAGCAAAGTTCATTGCTATATGCCCCGCTGGGTTGTTCTTAGTCAAGCAAAAAATACCTACTCATAGTGAACACAGTAAAGCAGGAGGAACAGTCCACATTTTCATCAGATAAGGATGCAGTGGGATGAAAATTCCAGCTTTTAAAATTTAATTTACATTCATCTGATGAATAATACGTTTAATTTATTCACTGTCATTAAACACATTTAAATCATGTTTTTGTTTTAGATATCACACAAAAAACTTTCATTAGTCTATATTCTTGTCAACATATTGAGTTAGAATATTGTGTGCAGTTTTGGTCACCATACCTCAAGAAGGACATTGCTGCCTTAGAAAAGGTGCAATGGAGAGCTACGAGAATGATGGAAATTAGCGGGAGAACATTTTAAAACAAGTTTGAGGAAGCACTTCTTTACACAGCGTGTAATTAGAGTATGGAATAGTCTTCCTGCTAGTGTAGCGGACGCTAAATCTCTGGGTTCCTTTAAATCAGAGCTAGATAAGATTTTAACAACTCTGAGCTATTTGTTAAGTTCTCCCCAAATGAACGTGATGGGCCGAATGGCCCCCTCTCGTTTGTACATTTATGTTCTTATGTTCTTAACATTTTTGTCAACGGAGTTAACGTTGGAGGCGTGAGGGAGGTTCTCCATGGAAAATGTACAATTCTACTGCTGTAAAATGCCTTTCAATGCAGTAAAACCCTTAAGATTTTTCTGTGCAACACCCTTAAATAAATCCCTCAGCTAATGGTAAATTACACCTTAAGGAGTTTTGTGTAACCGGCCTCAGAATTTTACATGATCAGGTTTAACAAAATACTGACATTTTTGCTGTGTTGACAGAAATTGAATATTTATTTAGATATGCAGATTTTCAACTTCAAAATGTCTTTCTTTGCTTTAAAGTGTTAGTGGAAGATTCTGTTGTCTGCCTCGTGCCTGTGTATTTGTAGTTTGTCAGGGGAGACGCCCATTAACAAAATGCTTTCCTGTATTGTCGGCCCGGTGCTCTCTCCTCACACATTGGGGCCGGTTGGCCAGGTCTAAGCCGTTCTGTTGACCCTGTAGTTCTGCAAGAAAGGGTACAGTGGGTTGTGTGGATGGAGGAGCTGCGTATGTTGGCCACTGTCCAGGCATGACCAGCATTTTAAGGAGCGTACGAGATATCTTAGCAAGCTGCAGCCCAGGCCTGGTGTGGTGGACCTGCCTATGTCCTGGTAAATGCGATGAGGAGGGGCTGACCTGCAGAAACTTGCAACAGATGCTCCACCTTATCGTGGCTGAAGGCTGGTTTATATCTAAATGATTGTTCTGTGTTGCCAGCCTCTGCACACCGTCATATGCCCCAGGGACATAGAGATGACAGAGCATGATTAATTTTTGGTTAAATGGGGAGTGATATGTGGCACAGCGGGTTAGGACACAGTTCCTGTAATCGGAAGGTTTCCAGTTCAAGTCCTAGGGATGGCAGAGTGATTTCACTGTTAGGTCCTTGAGCAAAGCCCTTAACCCCCAGTCTGATGTTTTTTTCTGGAAAAAAGTGCCATTTTGGATAAAGGCAAGTGTTAAATAGCAGAATAACACATTGGGTGAGAGCTTATTTGCAGTATCTCAGTAAACTAAATTCATCATTTCAATATACAGTGGTACCTTGAACCCAACTCGATTCATTCCAGATGGTTGGTCAAGTTGCGATTTGGTCAAGATCCAAGTCGAATCTCCCAATAAGAAATTATGTAAATGAATTTAATCTGCTTCAGACCCCCCAATGATTGCCTATTAAAACCTATATACAGTGGTACCTCAGAACTCAAATTTAATCCGTATAGAACTCCGGATGGAATCCTAAAAAGTTTGAGTTGTGATTGAATTTTCCCCATAAGAAATAATGGAAAACCAATTAACCCCAAAAAAATACACCTAAAGTATTTTTTTACGATTTAAACACAACATGAACAGGATAAAACGAGAAGAGCATATACTGTACTAAACACATCTAAGCACATTTATCAAAACAGTAATTTGTAAAGTAAGA
>JABFEA020000039.1:13312313-13322876 GCA_019775915.2 Cyphomyrus plagiostoma | reverse complement strand
CAGGGTTGTTCCCTGCCTTGTGCCCGTTGCTTCCGGGATAGGCTCCGGACCCCCCGCGACCCAGTAGGATAAGCGGTCTGGAAAATGGATGGATGGATGGATTGATCTCCTGTTGATGTCACATGCTTTTGCCTGTTGAGTAAAAGTTTCAGAATCAAGAACACAAGTGACTTTTATCAGTGTCCCTTGGAGGCTTTTGACCTTAGACATCTGTTTATATATTTTTTGTTCCATTTATCCAGCATAAAGTCGCTGTGAACCTGGAGCATGTCTCAGGCAGCTCAGGATAGTAGGACGGACACACACACACACACATACACACACACATGCACACAGACACACACATGCATGTCGGGTAAACATATCTTTATGGGGACCGCTCAATCATTTCTCTGGGAAAAATACTAACGCTAACTATGACAACCTTAACCCCTACCCAGCCCTAACCATAACCATAAGTAACCAAGCGAAATACAAGAGTTTTGGCACTTGTAGTTTTTTGCAGTCATGGATTTTTATAAAATTGAATTTCCCTTTGTGGGGACCGAAAAAATGGCCCTCACAACCTCAAAATAACAGATTTTTATCACATTGTGGGAACATTTTGTCCCCACAGTGTAATGTATACCTGGAGCTCTCTCTCTCTCACACACACATACGCACACACACATGGACACGCACACACAAACCCACACACACACAGGTTATTATATCTTTATTATATCTCTGTGGGGACTGGCCATTCAAACCTGCTTCAACTGCTAGAACTGTAATTGCAAATGGGCTCCTTTAATTGTTCATAAAAATATCAGTGACTCTTCTCAGTTACACAGTGACCTGTAATCCTTAGCTGGGCTGGTCTGACCTCAACACCTGGCTGGAATCCTTTGCTCATGCAGGTGAAAGTGATGCACAAACAGCTGGTCCTCTTCCACAACGCGATCTCGGCCTACTTCGCCGGCAACCAGCAGCAACTGGAACAGACCCTGAAGCAGTTCAACGTGAAGCTGAAGCCGGCGGGGGCGGGCAGGCCCTCCTGGCTGGAGGAGCAGTGACAGGCCGCAGTGGGGGCAGGGGGGAGGTCCCACAAAGGACCAGACAGGCCAAGGGACGTGCACGCAAACCTGCGAGTGTAGGGCGGATGGGCACAGGAGAGAACAGCATGCAGCAGGACCAGGAGATGCAGGAGAAGGGAAAGGCCATCGTCATGGAGGCACTTGAAGAGGGTGGGGCTTATTTTTTTTTAATCATTGTTTCTTACACCTTTTACAGACATTCTCCAGAACCTTTTCTACATTTACCATTCTGTAGTCAAAAAAAGAACACTTAGAAAGCATAACACTTTAGACCGTTAAGAAATCCCACGTCCTACAACATTTCTCAAAGACATCATTATTTATTTTTTATTTGGTTGTCTATAGACACTCATAACAGGAATAAAGATATGATTACTGGCATGAAATAAATAGGAACATTGATCCTGTCTCATGGAAAAACTGCTCTGATTCACCATGTCAAAGGTATGAAAACAGAAGAGGTACCAGTGCATATCACTGAAACCTAGAAACGGCACTATATGTTTTTATTAATGACTATTCTGTTTAGTTGATTTGACCTGGTAAGTTGTACTGGGAAAAGGAAGTGTGTGCTTTTCCAAATGACAGCTAGTGATGTTGTATTTATGTTTCAGTACAGTATTTGAATCCAAGTGCTATTTTAATGGTCAGAAATTAGTATGTGATCAAAGTCCTAGTTTTTGATTGGTGATCACTGGTTAATCCGTCCGGTTCTAGATATATTTTTAAAAAACCAAATGTGTTGCTATTTCAGGTTAATGATTTCACAGAAAAAGAATTGTTTCCAGCATAGATAGATGATGACAGAACACGTGTTTTGTCAGAGTCCCGCAGCAGATGCATCGACCATTTGGTGTCTTCTGGACATGTTTTGATAGTGATATCTGCTATTCGTGATGAAGAAAATGTTATCCTGGTACATAGTGACACACACTTAAGCACAGTGAACCTTGTCTGAAGCTTCAGCCTGTTGCTAAGGATGTGTGTACCGGGTTCATCGAAAGCCAACAAATATCAGCAACGATTTACCACAGTCCAAAGATCAGGAACTAGTAGCACCTGTATAATTTCACTGTCCATTTGCATGAAGACTATTTTAAAAATCAAGGAATGGGCAGCAGACCAGGCATTCCTTTGTGAAGGTGATCTGCCTCGTGTGATTGCATTTTGAAGAGTCTAGACTGTGTCTAGTAACCTTTTTTGCACAAATAAAAGTAGAAATGTGCATCCTTATCAAAAACATTGATATTTGTAACGTGATTTTTTTTTTTTGTGAAGTATGCGCACTTTCTGTATCTCATCTCATTTGCTATCTGTTTCTTACACATCACTTTGTTTTCAGGTAGAGGTCATGGATGTGATGGGCATTATTTGGCCCACAACTCTACATTAACTAGTGTCTTAGCCAGGTCAACATCCTCTAATTTATTTAATAATGAAGAAAACTATATACAGCAGGCACGACATTAGTACATAAACCTATCACTGTACCTATATGGTCTTCAAAAGCTTATAGTTTTAGGGTCTGAAATGTAAGGTTGGATATAACAGTATATAATCACATATATTTCTATGTTAAATTTCAAAAACCATTCTAATGTCTGAGCTATGGAACAATCAGGACCTACTTTGATTGTCATTTGTTGCTGACGCTGAAAACGTCTTTCTTGAAAACTTTCATGGTGATTTTACTGCAATCTCATAAAAACCAAAATGACAGTTGAAGCCTTGAGCAACTTACTGGCATTTGCAGGTGTAAGTTCTTAATTCTGTTTTCAACCTCTTCGACGAAAGTTATGACTGTGCTGTTGAATATGCATTTTATTTCCTTTCTAGTAACTGCAATGAAGACTGAACAATATATGTTTTCATAGTCAATTCTTCACGTACATGGTTGAAGGTTTTCAAAGAATAGTCCTTGGGTGCAAGTAATTGTACTTGTATAAAACAAGCATTATGTTCTGCATAAATGTATTGTTAATGTCGTTAAATTGTTTTTCAGGTACCTTGTTTTACTGCTATTACCTAAATGAAGCATAATTCCTCACTAGAGTTGACCAGAGACCCTGAGAACTCTGTTATATGTACTACAGCTATGTATTGGTGGGGATCACCTCAAAACGCTCGCCTTTGGTTGGGTTTGTATAGCCCACAGGCAGGTTGAGTGTTCTGAGGTCTGGATGGAAACAGACCAGTCACCTGACTGCTCTGCATGATGAACTGGGCCACCTGTCTTTTATATGCAAACTTAAGGCCTTGTCTCCTGCAGGTTGTTTCTTTTGAAGTTCATGCCTTTGTGACTGGGTGGAGCAAATATGCCACATTGTCTTTCAAAGTTCCATCATAGCTAAAGTGTACCATTTAACATACTTGAGGTTTGTAACATTATTTTGAGGCCCTTAAGAGCAATAATAAAGGTACATTGGGAGTTACATGAAAGAGTTTTCTATAAAGGTGCTTGTCATTTGGTTTTTATCTGCTGTGTTGCACTAGGCACTGTTTGTTTTTTGCACAGTACTTTTCAAGAAGCCACATAACAGACCATTTTGATAACTATACACACAGATATAAGATTTTCTTTAATCCTTTAGGCTAAATTGTGTTCAAATTTACCAATGTTAGTGTTGTATAAAAAATGGCTGAATATGATGTGAACAGATTTTAATATGTAATATTTTTCATGCACTTACAGTAATACAGTAAAAGTTAGCCATTTAAAGGATTCCAAGGATCTGTGTCAATTCCCAAACAGTGACTCAGTCAGAGAGGAATTTCCATTTGCCATGTGAATGAGGGAACTTGTTTGTTTAAATTAAACAAACAGATCCACTAATTTCATTGGACATGAGGAGAAAGCTTTATTGGTCAGTCTTCCAAGTCTTTGTCAGGTGTCCTGGCTCAATATACCTGATTGTGGGGATTTATTGGATGACATACTTACAAACCAGCGTGATCTTATTTGTGCTATAAATCGTGGCGCTTTCACCTTTCAACCGTGACCAAATTCTCAAACGTTAACCTGATCGACGCTTTTATTCCTGTATTGGTTCCATCGCTGCCGGTCAAAGAAATTCGTAATTTATTTTTTAATATTAATATCACTTCCATTCGTTGGTTTGTTTATAAAGAAATGTGTTTTATGCGAACCGTTTACATACCTTTATGTTTTAGGCTGCGGCATTGTAGTTTGAATGAATATGTGATGTTTACGATAACATAAATAAAATTACTGCAATGGGGTGTATGTGATACTTTCTTTATCGGCGTGGCGCTCATATAAGACCAAACAGAAAACATGATTCTTTGCCCAACAAACAAACGATAGGCTTATCTTAATAAGCTGGTAGGTCTACAGCCTCGTTATCCCATGTACCCCATGTTTAAGAAATGCAACTTAAAATATAGTCTTTCATATGATTTCATTCATATTTCATAAAACACTTTTTACTGCATTCTTCCCGTATTTCCCAAACGTCCCACAGATAGGAAATAGGCTCATTGCTTAATAACTGGGCGGCGCAGGTGAGAGGGCAGAAGTTTCTGTTGCGTATAGGCTTAAAATAATAGGCGACAATCGCTTAACGTGGAAGTTCACGGACGCCGGTGATTATGCGAAGATTTAGAGACCCTTGAACTGTAATTTCATGCAATGTAGGGCACCGGGATTTAGACTCCTCAGCGTTGTGTTTTTTTATTTACCTTTATTCTAAAAATAATTGGTTATGGTAGGTTTCTTTTACTGATATTGTATCTATTTCCGTGCTGGAAAAATGAACAGGGAAGATCAACCTAATGGGCGACCGAGGCCTGCGAAATGTTAAATTCGGCAACGTGGATGTCTAAATATTACAGGTAAGCTGATTAGAAGTTTTTTTTTTCTTTTTTTTTTGCGATATACAGTAATAATGTTGCCAAGTAGATAATGTTGTTGGGCGTTTTTTTATGATTTTGTGGAAATATATCGTTAAATTTCAAAACTGGATGAACAGGAAGAAATTTTGTGTTTTCCGGCAATTTAGCAATTATTATTTAATATGCATAAAACGACGCAGATAACGTCACTGGTTGTTAATTTTACGAATAAAAAAGTTGATGTAGAGTCATGCAGCGTTTGGATGAATGACGGTACATGTTGAAACCGGCCTAAAACCTTACCCTGGAATGTAGTTTTTATTTTTTTTCATCGGTCTCTTGGCAGGTAATTCCTAATAGAGAACAACATGCCAACTGGGCAAATTACGCGGAATATCTACGCTCTTTATCAAGTTCCTATTTTATAGGAATTCACCCGATGATTTACTAGACTGATCAGGTTCAGCAATTAAAGTTATATCAATAGAAGCTTGAGTGTATTTAAGGATTAAAGTATAGGTTTTTGCATTTGTTTATCCACACCCACCCATATAATTGATTTAGCCTGATGAACTCCAGTGCTACTGAAAATATAGCGTAAACTGGGGCACCGGATTATTCTGTCACTTTGAAGATGTTGAGATGTTTATGTAAAGAAAAATTGCACAAATTCAGCCTGTAGATTATGGGCGGATCCATACCAGTATCAAAATTAAACAGGAGTGTTCTGTCCGTTTTAAATTATTATTGTTATCTGATTACGCAGCCAAAGATAATGAAACAACAACGGAAGACCATACCATGATACCATTTTATATATATACAATATGCCTGATCAGCAATGGAGAAACCACTATATTGCTACTTTTCTGTACTTATTTTTATTGCTCCAAATATAACTGTATCGTTTGGCCTTACTGGCTTTTATTTTTATTTGCAGGATATTTTTGGGACCAATGCAATAAAGTCTGTATTGGCTACAGAAGATCAAGATACATGTCCTGCTATCCCTAGAGGGCTTTTATAAAATTTGACATCATTTTTGAGTTGATGCTCTGAAGAAAGTAAATACAGAATTATATCGAGGACTATTCTGAATACCTACTCTTCTGCTTGTTGGATTGGGTTGGGTCCCGGCCTCACCCCCGCCAGCTATACGTTTGGGTAGAAACTGATGGATGTCATAGCAACCCCATCCCTGCCAGCTCCGCCTCCCCTCCCACCTCCTCCGCCACCGCCACCGCCCCCTCCACCTCCCCTTGTACCTCCTCCACCACCCCCACCTCCAGGCCCCAGTGGTGGAGGTCCGATCTCGCGCACTGCCCTGAGGCGCTCCAAGATGCGCAACTTCAACTGGGAGGCTATACCGCAACAGAGTGTCCTGGGGAAGCACAACATCTGGACCGTGCAGAAACCCATGGATGGCTTCCAGCTGGATACGAAACGCATGGAGGAGCTTTTCAGTAACGAGGAGCAGGCCCAGAAGAAGGACAGGCTCGCCGTTCGCAGGAGTGTGCGGGGGGCTCCTCCCCATTCACCGGCCTCTGAGGTGGTAAGCAGCTCCTCCACCAATAAGCTTGCAAATTTGAACATTTGAAATGCTAAAATGACAATTATGTACTTGGTTTTGGGTCACGCCCCCAGGGTAGCACAAACATTCATTCCCTGTTTACCACATTTTACAGGATTTTACAGGACACATTTTTACGTTTTTGCATTGTTCCCACATTCACTATATTTTATTATTAGCCATTGCGCCTATCCGGGATGTTGGTCTTTAAGATGCTTCGCCAAGTGCTACTTGACTTCATCAACACAACTATGTAGCGCTGTTTGCATGGAGGCTTATCGACATCCTTAGCCTTTCCATGTTCGTCTGCATAATGCTTCCAAACGGCAGTTGTGTTTTGTTTCTTTTTTTTTTTAAATAAAGCAGCTTGCGAAGTGCCTTCAACTGCAGCCTATGCCATGTTCGGCCAATTCACTATGCGCGTGTTAAGCAGCGCGAATGCGTTCAGCGGCTGTTGAGAGTGTGAAGTGTGGTGAATGAGGCAAAAACCGCATTGTTGGTATCAATAATGGTGAAAATGAGTATCTAATCAGATGCTAATTTTTAATATTGATTAGTATCTGAGAATCGCTTTTTTGTCATCCCCAATGTGTCATTATTTTCAACTCCAGCGTCAGCTATATATTTCCTTCCTGACCTTTCGCGGTACATTTTTAGCAGTGCAGCAGTGTAAAGGTCCCCCCTTAAACAGCTGTGTTTCCAGCTGTGCCACTTTCCGAACGTTGTGTAGGCTATTAAACCGGTGTTGTGGTATAAAAGAAATTCATATCATATTACTATACTAATTAATTAAAAAATGGTTTTCAGTATGAACCGGTATGGCGCCCAACACTAATTTGTAATAACGAATGCATGCGCTGCTTTGTGATGCTTAGGAAAACATTGCATGGCTTCGGCAGTTCATTGGCTGGAGGTACAGCACCGTATGCAGTTACTTTTATTATTACTGTATAATTGTCATTATTATGTATTTTTCCAACTTGCCTTCAAATTTGACTTAGATTTGGGGAATGAATATCGTTCATAACTAGAGGACAGCCTGTGTATTGTCGTGTGTGTGTGTGTGTGTGTGTGTGTGTGTGTACTCTGTGATGCACTGGCTGTGAAAAGCTTCATGCCCCTTCGTGACCCTGAGCTGGATACATGGTTTGATGATGGATAGAATCCTGGAAACCACAGAGACAGCATTCTTTTAGAGGATTTCATCACTCCATTCATTTGGTTACATCATAATCCATGCTTTACTGTCCAAAAGAAATGCCCAAATTTGTGCCTGTTTGACAGCACTTAGAAGTCAATGCCCGAGCCACCTCATCTGGCTCCTCTCAATGCGGAGGAGCAGCGGTTCTACTCTGAGTCCCTCCCGAATGACTGAGCTCCTCACCCTGTCTCTAAGGGAGAGCCCAGCCACCCTGTGGAGGAAACCCATTTCAGCTGCTTGTACTCGCGATCTTGTTCTTTCGGTCACTACTATCAGAAGAAACATTGAGCTAAATAAAATCATCTGATTTATTAACCAGTTACCAGGTTTATTACCGAATTATGATGGGCAAAATGTTTATAATGTGGAATTATGGTGGTGGTATGGTGGTGGTAACAGTTGTTGAACGTGATCTTGTATTTGACGATGTGGCTCGAGGTCACACGCGCAAACCTGTTTGTTTAAGTTTGTTCCCGTTTGAGGTATTTCCCATCTCGGCATGCAGTCGTTCTGTATTGCACTCCCTGTTGATTGTGCTGCTTCCCTAAGGCTGCATGTCTAGTCTTGTCCAAGCTTTTGCAAAAGATTTTTTTTTCTGAACATTGTGATGATGATGTGTCAAAACACAGAGTAAAAAAGCCTGATAAACATTTTGTTTCACCCTTGGGTCCTTACACCAAAGATTCACAGCTACAAGGGAATGGCTTGACCTAGTCTATACAGAGCCAGCCACACATAACCATCCCCTCGTTTTTGATGAGAGCCCTCATCTCCTGTAGGGTTCGTTGTCAGAAAGGCAGCATGTTCTGCCATTTGTGTTTTTGGTCTGTTTCTTGTTGCTTATGCTGCTGTTTTTTGTGTTTGGTCATTGTGCTTTAGCATTAATCATTTGACTGTTGTGCTTTAGTATTATAAATATATAAATGGATACACTCATTGTATTTTTTTTGGCCTATTCTAATTTACGAATATTTTTATTTTTAATTTTTTTTGCAAGTGTGACCAGCCAATACCGATTTTCTTTCTAAGAAGTATAATTAACATCGTACGCTTACAAAATCAGCTTTGCTTCTATGAAAATTTCAAACTTTCATACTAAAAGAAATTGTTGAACTTTACAATTTCCCACAAACTACACTAAGTTACAGGATCTTCTCAATTCTCTTGTCTTGTGAGGAGAGGTTAGCTGAGCTGAATCTGTTTAGCCTCGAGCAAAGGAAACTAAGGGGGCACATGATCCAGGTATATAAGATTCTAACAAGTCTGGATGCTGTTCAGCCAAATGGCTACTCCAGTATTAGTTTAAACACTAGAACTCGTGGCAATAACTGGAAATTAGCGGGACAACATTTTAAAATGAATTTAAGGAAGCACTTCTTTACACAGCATGAAGTTAGAGTATGGAATAGTCTTCCTGTCAGTCTAGTGCAAGCTAAAACCCTGGGTTCCTTTAAATCAGAGCTAGATAAGATTTTAACAACTCTGAGCTATTAGTTAAGTTCTCCCCAAACGAACTTAATAGGCTGAATGGCCCCCTCTTGTTTGTAAATTTCTTATGTTCTCAAAACTTGTGACCTCATGGTTTATATGGTCCTTAATAGGCTAACAATGAATGTGGAAGCTTGAAAGCAGTGTGAGTTGGGATGAAAACATTCTGGGGGGGGGGCATCAACAAGATTGAGAATCACTGGTTTAGCAGAATCTGGTGACTTTATTGTGCATTGGTCCACTTCAAACATAACTCAACCAAAACATAACCCACAGGCTGTCACTCTGTCCAGCCTCAGCAATACATTTTCCATTTTGTTTTGTTTGATCGATGAAAATTAGGCAATAATCTTTATCTGAAGGGAATTCCAAGATAACACATTTTCTTACTTGCTTTCAGTGATTGTGACTTGTGATTGTGTCAGCATGAACCAGAACCGGAGAGAAATACACTGCAATGGTTTTTACTTTTTGTATTTCGTGGGGGACAGATAGCTGGTTTTCTGGAAAGACCGTAACATCATTGTGAGTCTTGTTATGGGAAAAGACCGTTTAAAGCAGCCTTCTTTTGTTTGTAAGTATAACCACAATGAGAGGGCTTATTTCCTAGTCGTGCCCTTGATTGCTTCCCTGCTGAAAACTTGTCCAAGGTTAACTGATCGGGAGAACTTAGTGCTGGGCGGGATGACCAAAAATTTGCATTGTAGTATTTAAGATTTTGACAGTTTCACGGTATAGTACGTTATTTCATTTCCAAAGTTCACCCATACTGCAGCAGCAAGAATTTATATCAATCGTTTACGGATGGTTTTATGAAGGCATGTTTTTATTAAGTTAAAAAACTCCTTTACCTTTAGCTTGATAGTATAACCATTTATTACACTAAAAGTATATTCAGCACGACGGCTGCATGCTTTATTGATTCTTATATATTTAGCTCGGTAACATGCTTGCTTAAATGGCATGAATTTATATTGTTTTACATATACGCACTTAATTGCAGACCTAATTATATTAGACATAATTTAAATTCCACTGAAGCAGTATCTATAAATAATATAAAGCTAAATGGTTAAACATGAAGAACTGGTATAAAGTTCTGTTAGTAAGAAGGCTATGCACAGTTAATAGAGCCCCCTCCCAATACACTCTGCACTGTCATCCATTGCACTTCTAGCAGCAAACAATATTATATAATTTGCTGCCTATTGAAGCATTAGAGCTGTTTACCTGTGCTACAGTATGGTGGTGTATAAAAATCATACTGTAGCGGAAATTAAAACCAGCATGCCAGATGAACCAGTGTACTGCCAAGCACTTTGAGAACTATACATGTGAAAGGTGCTGTAGTCAAGCAATGTAGGGGAGACGGGGAG
>JABFEA020000039.1:13274077-13298381 GCA_019775915.2 Cyphomyrus plagiostoma | reverse complement strand
AAGTTCCTATATCTCACTGAAAAGTTACTCTGTAGCTGATTGTGTCTTATTTTAAGTGTGATGAGATATTTTGACTATATATAAGACAAATATACTTGGTAAGATTTTGAGTTTTTGCAGTGTAACTGTAACGTGTGGGGAAACAGGCACGGACCCAGAGATGCAAGGACAGATGGATTTATTAAAGCGAAGGGAGATAACGGAGCTTAAGTCTCCAGCTATCTCGGCCCTAAGACGCGCTGCCGTCCCAGGCTGGGGAGCGGAGGCGGGGAGTCGAGGAGCTTCTCTTTGGGGAGATTGTAGGTTAGCGGTGTCCAGAACGCTGAGCGAGAATCGAAGTCGTGGGGCAGGCAGGAAGGTCAGAAGCCAGGGGATCAGTCCGACGAATAAAGACAAGACGGACGAACAGACAGGAAGTAGGACACCAGGAGCCGGGCTCAGCAGGGAAGGCAGATCAGGGACGAGAACGGGGCTGTGGAAGGAGAACTCACACGGTGAAGGTCTAAATGCAGGTAAGTAAGAGGGGAGCGGGAGATCAGGGAGACGATAGATGAGAGAATGCTCAGTACGGCTTTGGATCATCGGCTCAATACTTCGCACTGGTCTGTTGAGAGTTCCTCCCTTTTGACTGGAAGGTAAGTGGGCTGGAGGAGCTACACCTGGTCAGTCACGCCTCCAGCAGGCGTGGGCGTGACAGAGCCCCCCCCTTGACAGCCGCCTCCAGGAGGCCCTCGACGTTTGCAGGGACGTCCCCTTGCTCGGGGTGCCAGCTTGGAGGGGTGTGCTCGATGGAAGGTAGTCGTCAGGGCAGAATCCTCAACCTCAGTTGCAGGTACCCAGCTGCGTTCTTCCGGACCGGCACCTTCCCATTCCACCAAGTACTGCAGGCGGCCTCTTTGGCGACGAGAATCCAGGATGCAGCTAATCACACAGGTAGGGGCTGCGGGCGGTACGGGTGGTGTCCCCTCCACGGGCTGAACCGACGGTCGCAGCGGGCTGTACTTCACTGGCTTTAAATACAGACAACACAGCAGGCGTGGGCTTGACAATAACGCAGATGGACAATGACCGGACTGGGGAAACAAACTGAAATGCGGTCTAAATACATAGGACTAGTGACAACAACCAGAAACAACTAATCACATGGGGATTCTGCACGAGGTTAACGCATTGTTTTTTTTTTACTTTACACATTCTTTGGATTTTTTCTACTTTACAAATTACTGTTTTGATAAATGTGCTTAGATGTGTTTAGTACAGTATATGCTCTTCTTGTTTTACCCTCTTCATTTTGTGTTTAAATGCTAAAAAAAACACATATTTAGGTGTAATTTTTAATTTTTTGTGGCTGGGAACCAATTAATTGGTTTTCCTTTATTTCTTATGGGGAAAATTAGATCACAACTCGAAGATTTTAGGATTCGAACCTGAGTTCTGAACAGATTAAGTTCGAGTTCTGAGGTACCACTGTAATTACAATTATTTTTGTAATCAGGTTACATAATTAAGATTACATATATAATCCATTACTACACAACACCTTATCAACAGCTTATAAGGAGGCCCAACTACAGGCTTTCCTTGTTTCCTGGAGTGTTTCCCAAAGCCTTCTTAATGCTACGTTGTTCGTAAGTTTTACCTTTACCATAGTACTTATGAAAGACATAGCGTTAAGAAGGCTTCAGGAAACTCACCCCTGGTTAATGTTACCCTGTGTTTTGCTGTAGCAGCTGACTTAGACAGTTTCAAAAACTGAAAAACACAAAAGATGCTAGTTTATAAAGCACGTGTATAGACACACACTGAAATCGCATGTCATGTAATTTCTGCAATAGAAAGCCTTTCCTAGAAGTTCCTTTAATGAACTGTTTGGTGAATACTAGACATTTTTGCATTGATATACTATTACTCCTGTATAAAATGAAAATAATGTCTTTTTTTGCCCAATGAACAACTGCTGCCTTCCCACCCTAAAAGTTGTTTATGTTAATTGAAGTGGAAACTTTTGCCACCATGTTATAGAAGTCTGACATGTTTCTTCACAGTCAACTAAACTCCAGCTCTAATAGCAGACATATCCCTCTATGTTGCTTTTCCATTGAAATCAACTCACTTTGGATAACAGATTAACGGTCAGGCACAATACACAATATTTTCCATTTCATCTTTCTTGCATGTATAACACTTTGCACAAAAATTTATGGTCACATAAATTTTGCATTTGAAAAACCGTAAGAAATTTAATTCCTACTGATAGAAGTTCATTGAGTGAAACAACAATGCTTAATACTTAATGCTCACATAAATTTTTCATGGGAAAAACTAAGAAATTTAAGGCCACTTTAACAGCCAAAACAGAAATACTCAATGATGTCACTTTCCCATTTTTTTGCATTAGAGTAAGTATACATTTTTACGCTATTGTGATATGCTAAGTTTCATTAATTAAGTAATATTTTTAATTTCCAAATTGGTTATTCCCCAGAACAAATACATTTTCACATGATGACTACATATTAAACCACATTCTATTTTCTAAAGTACTGAGCTAGACAAAAGCAGTATGCATCAGTGATTGTCAAGACTTGACACAGGTGCCAGTACTCCCCTTGTTATTCGGCACTAGGTTCCAGTACTCCCCTTGCTATTCAGTAACAGGTGCCAGTACTCCCCTTGTTATTCAGCACCAGGTGCCAGTACTCCCCTTGTTCTTCAGTACCAGGTGCAGGTACTGTATTTCTCTTGCTATTCAGCACCAAGCTCCAGTACTCCCCTTGTTATTCAGTACCAGGTTCCAGTACTCCCCTTGTTATTCATGCCGGTACTTCCTTTGTTATTCAGTAGATTTAGATATTGACAGTTGTCAGAACTCTAAAGAAAAAACAAAGAGGTGCTCGTACTGCATGCCAGTGAGTACTGGCCAACTTCAAACACTGATGATTGTGGAATATATTAAATTATTGGTAGAGGTGTGAAATTGTTTTATATTGCTGATACGTTTACAGAGACTTTGAAGGAGCCCCTGCTCATTTCTTTCAATCTGTGACTGATGAATATATTCCCCGTTATCACTTAACCTTATAGGTGCTTAATGTCTATCCTCCAGTCGACCTTGTACCTTTTTGCTTGCAATGGATGGAGTTCTTGACGTCACCTTCCTGGAATTAACTGTGCGGTCATCGTCACGCAAGGAAGAGCGGTTCTCTTTACTGGGAGGGCAAACGCAAGGTACAACCGCATGGTCATTGCAGTATTAACGGGTTTGTCCAGGAAAGAGATGGTTTTTTCAGTTTCGGATTCCAAGCCCTCAACAAAAGACCTGTTGATGCGTGTTGATGAAAAAAAATACATCCCATATAAACATCTGGACGCTTGCTTCCTAGAAATCGCCTATGAACAATGAGTAACTTGCAACCAATAGACAGCCTTATTAAAGTAGAAGGAGGCTCGCCGCTGACAGCAGGGACAGTATCAAAGGGAGCTGGGACGCGGAAAGCGCTCCATTCTCGAGGCTGCACGCAAACTGAGAGTGTCTTCAATCTGAACCACCATGAATACTGCCCGCTGTGTCACCTTCATCGGAGTCGTCATTCTGTTAACTCAGCAAGGTACGCCACCTTTATTTTTCATTGCTACATTTTTTGGATTTAATATATAAATGTGTATATAGAGTACATTTATGAATATATTTAGTATATATAAAAAAGGAAAATTGTCAACAGTTAGAAGGCTGGTCTTTGCGATGTGCATTTGAGTGGTATATTGTGAAGTAAAAGTGACTTGTTTACTTGATTTGTTAGTGTTGCTTACTGTGATGAGTACGTTACAACGAGACTCCGGTGTCATCCTTATTATATGGGACATAAGTTGATGCGATGATATGATAATTAGTATTATTATTACTATTATGCTACTATTATTTAATGACAGCGCAGCTTGATTTAATATTGCTTTACTTCTAATTGTGTTAGGAGACTTTTGTCAGAAAAGTCGGTAATAACTAATAAGTAAGTAATGTGAAAGTTCACCATGTCAAAAATAAACTAAACTTGCCTATTTACATATGATTCAACATCTTCGATTCAACAGCTTGAGGTATAAATTGTGGATGTTTATAGAATTAAATATTTTAAACAGATACAAATTATACAATTAAGTAATTAATATGTAAGAGAAGATATTTGCTGATGAGTAAGTTGGCTGTTTCTGTGACGTTTGGTTTCAGTTTGCTTCTGATGGCTTTACCATAATACACTAAAGGATATATCGAAATATCAGGTTAGCCTGTAACTTCCTTTCCGGTGCCGGCTTTATGGTCGTTCGGTAGGCTGTTATGATGACAGGGATCTTGCAGCCCCATGCGGGACTAGAGTAGAGGTAACCGATAAAATGAGTCGTATATCAAAGAGGAGTGACTCTCCTTTCATAATATTTGTATTGGCTTCTATAGGGTTTATCCTGAGGTAAAGAAATAAATTAAAAAAACTTAGTTAAATGATCCTTAATCGTGTCACAACAAATGTTTTACTTTCTTCTCAAAAGCAATTTGAGTTTAAAAACATTTTGAACTTGCTGTGCTTTTGGTGGAGACCGACTCGCCTGACAGCCTCTTATTGCAGCCAGAGTCTCCTGGAGCCTATCCCAGGCTGCACGAGTCTGGAGTGCACCTCGAAGGGGAGGTGCATCGCAGGCACATGCACTGCAGGCACCAATTAGTCTAATTACATATCTTGGACTGCAAGAGAGAACCTGAAAGACACTCAGTGAACATGCAAACTACACGTACAGAGTGGGGGCCCCCAACCCTGGATGTGTGAGACAATAGTGCTAGTTTGAAACCAGAGCCATCTTCTGGGGGGCACGGACGCAGCCAGCCAATGTCACTTTTTTTCACACTCTACATATGTGCCTTGGCCCCATGGAGAATTTTTCCAGAGGGGGAAGGGGGAGGGGGGGAGATGAAACTTAATCTAACACTGCTTGAAAAATATATTATGCTGCTTAATTAAAAAAAAAACAAATAACTCAGCTGACGTGAAGGAGCTATACGGACTCAAGGGCATTTTGTATTTCAGAATGTTGACATGTCTGTCAGGATAGCTTTCTATTTAAATCAGGCTTCTGCTAAACTTAGATTTGTTTACATTTGTAAGAAAAAAATCTTCTGGTTTAAATCATATTTAATCTGTATATTTTGAGCTTTAGAATTTGCTGTATACACCACTCATGACTTTGAATCCAACACTTTAATCCTACTACTTGGAATAAGCTTCTAGTGCCAAATGTAATTGCTTACAGCAAGTACCTATTTTTTCCCAGAATCCCTTTACTTTTGTCAGACCAACCATAAGAAGAATGTATTGGTAAAAAGAAACCGGATGGGGAAAAACGTTTCAAGCTTACAAAATGCTTGTTTTTTTTTTTACTTGCCTCTTATAGCACCCGGAGCAGAATGTTGCTGAGTGGGTTAGGGACCATTGGAAAGTTGCATGTTCAAATCCCATGGTTAGTAGAATTATTTCATTATTGGGCCCCTAAAATGGCCCCTAAACCCTAATATCTCTGCGGACAGGCTGACCCTACTTTCTTAATTATACATCAGTTTGGACAAAAGCATATGCTAAATAAATAAGTTTAACATACTACATGATGTAATGTCTGCCATACTCTTCATGATTTATAAATGTGTCAGAGTTGCTGCATATGTGATGTGCACTGACAGAGATATTCCAGTGAATTATGCATAAGGTATTCGTCAGTAGTAATGTATCAGTACTGTACAAGGTTCTGCTCATTTAAACATCTATTCTGACTCAGGAGTGTGAATTGAGAATGTCACAAGTTTAACTGAACTCATAGAACTACTATTGAATTGCATATGAAAGTTTAAAACCTGCAAACTGCATTTACACTCTTCTCTTCTCTGTAATGAATAATTAAGAGAAAAAAACACCTATTATTTCTTCATATGCAAAGCCGTTACTTGACCACTTTAGTTGGGATGATTTACTTCATCAGACTGTATGAGTTTAATCCCAGGCCACTTGAAAGGCAGGAGACTGAAGCAGGGACTTGTGGATTACCTTTTTTCCATTTGTAGTCCGTCTGCCTGTAAGCCAAAGGTAAGCAGATCTTAGATTAGATTAACCTTCAGCTTGCTTAACACTTAAAGTTCATCACTGATGTCGCTCTGACACGGATATTGTTCAGAGTTTGCCGATTGGAATTTCTCCTGTCATGTACCACTACCAAAGCACAACCTTGGGTTCCTTACTCCGCAACCAATGAACTCTTCAAAACCTTGTACATTATAGCGTCAGGCTGATGTCCTGTAATGCACAGTGTTGCCATGGTATCTTATGAAATGTGATAGGTAGAGATGGCACAATACCATTTTTTTTCTTGTCCGATCCCGATACTGATATTAAAATTTTGGGTATCTGCCAATTCTGATACCAGTCTATTTTCCCCTTTATCAACTACTAAGCATTAAAATATATATTTGTATCAATATACTTCAATGAACATGGCAAATTATCTGCATTCAGTGTTGTCGTGGCATTGTATGAGTATGCTAAGAACGGGAAAAGCTAAAACCCACCCCAAACAGGCTTTACAAAAGTCTGTTTCTTAGTTTTATTCAATAACAACTTTCACAAAAAATGAATAGAAATATATTTAAAGTGCAAATTGTGCAGTCTGTTGCCAAATTAAGTATAATAAAGAAATCAATGATTAAAAATATCACTGCATACTCCAGTTTACCATTTCTAATCAAAAAGTATGCAGTATCAAATACACTATGGTGCAAAAATAAGGTTTAAGTAGCAATTATGGCAAACGGACTGCATTTATATAGCGCTTTTCTACTCTTCTGAGTACTCAAAGTGCTTTACAATTTATGCCTCACATTCACCCATCCACACACACACCGGTGGCGAAGGCTGCCATGCAAGGCACCACCCTGCACACCGGGAGCAATTTGGGGTTCAGTGTCTTGCCCAAAGACACTTTGATGGGGTTAGGAGAAGGCGGGGCTCAAACCAGCAACCCTCTGGTTGCCAAACGACAGCACTGCCCTCTGCACCACCATCTTCCCCAATGATCCAACCTTTAGAAAAATACTAGTCTGAAAACCATCTTGTTTTGTATAAAAATTGCTGTGTTCACACTTGAGGAAATCAGCAATAGCCCTACATACTACTCTGTAGTCTGTATGTCTGGCTGCTTTTTTTTCCTTCAGCCTAATGTATAGTAAGTGTATTTCCGTCAGTCCAATGCACATATGTTTCTGAAAAACCACCCATCACATGACCCTCACATCTGTTTATGCTATGTGTCCTAAGGCTACAAGCATTTAGACGTATCTCTGATGGGAAATCAGATCGGCTTTTTACGGCCCAAGTCCCAACGGCCCTGTCTGCCAAAATGCCAAAAGAAGGCGTTTCTGCGTGACAAATTGATGCAAAGCAACAAAATGAATGTTATATTCTACGTATAAGCTTTTTTACTTAAAATAATATATTTGGATGTAACCCTCTATAACCACCAACATTTTAATTAGTAACTAATTTAACTGCATGTTTTTCTCAGTAATTGTGATGGATTACAATCCAGCACTGGTTTTACTGAGGTGTGTTACATCGCATGTCCAGGCTGAGCAAAATATAAGCGCATTAACGTATCTGTGAGATGTCACATCAAAATATTTCAGTTTCTCCTTACGCACGTGGAACTCAAACCCCCAATAATTCAAACAGAAGGTGGAATTTCTGTGGATCTTCGTCCGTTGCATCACCTATAACTTTGGAGCATTTACTTATTTAGTGGAAACTTTTGGGCAAAGTGACGTACTGGCACGGTTCAGAGAGCAGGGTCAGTCAGCATTCACCTCACATGGAGCATCTGGTGGTTTAGGGCTTCGCTTCAGAGCCCAACAATGATTACACCGTCAGCCGTAGGATTTGAACCAACACCCTTCTGTATACAGGTATGGGTCAGTAACCCTATACAATAAAGATAGACTGAATTGTGTTTCAGCTGGACTGCCTTAAATTGCCTTAAAGTCTGCATTTCATGCGTTTTGTATTTGTCACATAAATACTAATGCAGTGAAATTAATAAATTATTAAAATGATTATTTTATATGTCAGAATACAATATGGATGGTAAAACAAAGAAAACGTATCAGTTACATATCAGTTAAACTCACTGGCTACGCTTTCTCTCACATTTTATATAAATAAATTGAGTAAATAGGCTATTAAAATATAAATAGCTTAAATGAGTAGTTTGATGCTGTTTGTGGAGTTACTCGTGTAAGCAGTCCAACTGCTTTCTCTGTTTGCTTTTCTCTGTTTGCAGGTAGTTGCTCTTTGGTTGGGTGGCACAGTGTTATGTTAGGTGGCACTGGGGCTGTACGCCTTATGTGTCCAGTGTTTGAATCCTTTCTCTGCATCTGTGAAGTTTACTTGTTTTCTCCACATTGTGTGGGCATCCTGCTGCAATTCTACTGACATGTGACCAGGCCTATTGACGTCTCCAAGTTGTCTGTAGTGTGTGCCGTGTGATGATCTGGTATGCCTTCCAGCATGTACCATGTGCCCTGGGAGGAGATATGGGTGACCCTGGCCAAGATAAATGTTTGGTAGATGGATAGGTGGTTATTGATTTGGTGTATTGTATCATTCAGCACTAAATTAAGAACAATTTTTAATATTACTGATATTGCATCAGTCATAAAATGTATTTTTTTCAGAAGGGCATTCTATTTTCAATTCACAAAATATGGAATGTAGACCTATACCTTAGTACAATCAAAAATTATATCAAGAAAGCCCTAGTGTCATCAACCATCCATGAATGAGCAGTAATCTACAAGGCCCAGCATGAAGCTGAATCTGCCACATACAGGTATGTAGGATTTGCTCAGTGTATTTGCAATCAGTTGAATGGGCAGAGCCTGTAATGTATTCTTACCTCTACACTCGAATGTAAATTCCCATATCTTCTTTGTCTATGTACAATATATATATTGTTACATTTCTTGAGCATACAGTGAGACATTATGTACAAAGAGACATTATATGCAAAGTTAAAGTATAAAAAATGTGTAGGATACAGTGCTGCACTACTGAGAGGAGGTATTCAAAGCACAGTCCACCAGGAGGAAACAGAGTCCTCACAGGAATTATGCATCTTGTATAAGTGGTCATTGTCTTGGAGGTTAAAAACAAAACTAACTCCATACAGTGAGGATTGAGATGCCGATGCATTAACTCTCCTGGTCTTCTGCTGAGGACAAGTCGGCTATTTGGTTTTCTCTTTACAATTTGACTTGTTCTTTCAATACAGTATGTGTATATCAGCTTCTCACATCTCAAAATATATTATGAAGTGTTAGCTAAATATAAGATTTTGTTGGAATAGGCTTACAGTAAGCATTTATCCACAATCTTAATCAGGCTTGTCAGGGAGCCTAGCAGCATAGGACACAAAAGGCAGGGGACACCGTGGATGGGATGTCAGTCCATCCAAAGGGACAGACACTTTAGAGATACCAGTCACCATAATTGCATATCTTTGGACGGTAGAAGGCATTTTGTGTGGCAGCAAGCACATGCACGCTCCACACACAGAGAAGAAATGGGATTTGATCCCATAACTCTGGAGCTGTAAGGCAACAGTGTTACTCACTGTGTGACACGTCTCAAAATATATTCTTTATGTTACATATGTCCCTGTTTCTCATTAATGAAGGGCTTCTTCCTTGCTTTATGGAACCTCAGTCCTGCTTCTAGGAGCCTGATACAAAGTCATTTGGTGGTGCACTTCACACCTGCACTTAATGTTTCCCATTCCCTTGGAAGGTCACTTGATGTCCTCCTATGATTAATGAGAAACTGCCGCATAAGTTAATGGTCATCTCTCACTGTATTCTTCATTTACATATACTTCATACTACATTCTTTATTATATATGTCTCACACTATATTCTTTCCACCTTCATGGCACAAATTGATGACTTAACCTTTTTAATTGTATTTATCCTAAATTTCAGAAGGGGTCTATAGGCTAAAAAATATTAACTGGCCAAATATTACTATTGATTCTATTACATCATGACAGTAATTATTTTGTATCCAGTCTAAGCCCTTATTACTCTTACAGTACCCTGAAGAATGGAATTAGTAAACCCTATTACCTAATGTAGTTTCTACATTGTTATCATAAAAAGAAGGTACAAAAGTGTGAGCAAGAGAAAGTGTACATTCAACAAAGCTACTATACCCACATGTTAACATATACATATGCATAATGTATTAAATGTCACCATCAACCAACTTACTGATAAGTCTATCAATGTGCACAAGGAACATCAGCACAAGTGCATTCTTTATTGCATGTCTTAAACCTGACATTGAATCCTTTGCAAGATAAGTTAGAATGGCAGCATGACTTATGGGAGTTGCATTGGTTTTAAAAAGGATTGCAATGTGTGCTGTGCTGTTTGACAATACAGAATGGAAAAGCACTACAGACCAGAAGATGAGATGCTATTTTATTTCTACACCTGTCTTTTTGTTTCAGGCATGGGTCCACTTTTAGATCCACTTGTGATAAATTACACACAATTATTTGGGTCCACTCGTGATAAATTACACACAATTATTTGTTCTACGCACCTCTCAACGTGACAAGTGCTTGGCCTACATGAATTTTGAACTGAAACGAAACATTTAAGTCTAATACAGTGGTTCTCGAGCTTAATCTGTTCCGGACTCCGGATCGGATCCTAAAAAAATTCTGATCGAATTTTTCCCATAAGAAATAATGGAAAACCAATTCATTTGTTCCCGGCCCCCCAAAATTACACCTAAATATGTTTTTTTTTTTTTTTTTTTTTTTAGCATTCAAACACAAAATGAACAGGATAAAACAACAAGAGCATTTTTTTCATAATGGCTTCCAAAACGATGAAGATCTTATCCCAACATTACCCCTGTCCTGCTCCGATCATCCGCTCCTTCCGTGTGCCACACCCTCTTGTTAACCTCGTGTGGGATCCACACGTGATCAGCTGTTTCTGGTTGTTGTCATTAGTCCTCTGTATTAAGTCCGCGTTTCAGTTTGTTTCCCCAGTCCGGTCATTGGGTACATTCGACTTGCTTACAGTACTGGCTTAAAGCAACGCATTCTGGGAGGAATTATGCCTGACACAATGCATTACGGTTAGATGCATTGCAACCTCTCACCCAGCTGCACAAACTAGAACTGCCTACATGACAACACACCTGCTCTTATTGGCTGAAGAGTTTAGTTACATGCATGAAGTTTGTATCCCAGGCAGTCCCGATGCTATTTCTCCCAAATATCATGTAAAACAAGAATTTACCTGGTAAAATAAAGTTTAAATATATTCCAGAAATTCTGTAATAGTACACATTAGTTACTGGTTTATTGTTAGTTACTGTAATATTGCGCTACTTTATTTGGTTAATTGTCCGGTCTGTGAAGAAGGCATTCAGTTGCATCGTAGTATGACTCATTTCCTGGTGCGTACAGTTTATATTAGGTCAGCGCTCACGGGTTCAAGGTTCGACTTCTGATATTCAGATTGAGTTCTAGGTCAAACTGGTTTGTTTGACTTTCAAGAAATTCGAGTTCTAGTGAGTTTCAGAACTGAGGTATATGTTATTTTTGCAGGCTACAATACTGTTTTTATTGACTTGCTACCCGCCCGTGTGTAATGAATTACCCGCCTGTAAAATTCCAGAACATTAAAATCCACCAGTTTCAGCAACTAGCTGCGTGTACTCGTACCCCACGGGTACCCGACCTGGTGCTTTGGAAACTCTGGTTTCAGTAGCTACAGTATATAGTACATTTTCAACCAGTAAACTGTGTGAAAAGGAAAGATGTTTAGGAACATAAATGTATCCTCTCGCTGTCCAAATAGCAGCCACTTCAGCCAAGACTGAGCAGGACTACTTACTCTGACAGGGAGACTGTCACAGCATTGCAAGGCAGCATAGCCAGAGGTAGCCAACTCATTTTGTAGTGGCTCAGTGGCTCAACCTGTCATCTCTCGCCTCCAATGTCTGGGTTTCAGATCCTGCCCCTTGCAGTGCGTGAGGGGGGTTCACATGTTCTGCTTGTTTGGCTTGGGTCTCCTTCTGGAATCCACTAACACGCAGTTAAGCAAACTGGAGTTTGGGGTCAGCGTGGGTGTGCATGCGTGCCTAGCAATGGATAGGCATCCCATCCATTTGTGGGACAGGCTCCAGGTTCTCTGTAACCCTGTACTGGGTAAAATGTGATTTGTTCCATCCGTCTGGATAATCTGAACTCGAAATGACCTTCCTGATATTGTTCAATTTCTTTTTACCCTTGTGTCATTGGAAGTCCTGAGGTGTTGTGTTTCACTCACGTAAAGGAGAATCAGCAGTCAGTTTTTCACCTGCATGTACCAAAGGTGACACACCAAAAGTAACTACGTCAGCGTGTCCAGCTGTGGAGATGCATGGAAGATGCTGCAATACAGTATAGTAAATAACAGGCCCGGGCTACATTGCATCTTACATTGCAAATGCTTTATTTACTTATTTAGAAACATAAGTAATGACTGATTGTGAAATTCCCCTCGACAAAAGAGCAGTAGTGAAATTTGGTCCCATGCTGCCTGGAATGTCTCAGCCCACGGATGGCTGCTTCTGTGATTCTTTATTCAGCTGAGAACAATGAGCTTTATCATGTCCTTCCGATTGTGATCTCAAAATATGTCCTACAACAGACATTCAAAAGCTACTTTGTGGCTAATCTCGGCTGGTTCGCTTTTTATTTGTCCAGCGAGTGTTTAGATTTGATTTCTAGCTTTCCTTGTGCTTTTTCTCCCCATTCTGTCATTTTGAAACACCCTGCCCACTATCTGCCACTTTGCAGTTTAAACAGTTTTATACCAGGATTGTAACAGTACACAAAATTCATGGTTCAGTACCATCCTCGGTTTTGGGTTTATGGCTGTGCAATTTCAGTATAGCGGGGAAACAGAATTTATATGGAAATGATTTATTATTAAAACACCAGCACAATGAGGACCAGTTGTAAACCAAAGCCAATGTGTCTGAATGAACAAAACCTAAGACATATTTTTTACAATGTGCAAATTATTAAACAAAAATTCCAAAATAAGACTGCATCATAACAATCATCATGAGCAAAATCCTTTCTGAATCCTGTCTTCTCTGCTACAGAATTGAGTTTCATTGTAACAATCGACGCCCCTAAAAGCCGTAATTATTGTTTTAACCTACCCTGAATTTCCTGATAAAAGCACCTTAACTTGTAGATGTAGTTTCTGCTTCACTCTGGTCACGCACACTCAGGTGATGTCATCTGTAACATTGGTTGTGTTTCCAACATCATATCCGAGTTTGGTACAGAGTCTTGGTCTTAACTGCTCTCTTTTAGAGCTGGTGTAATGTATAGGGAAACCATATTTCCCCCAGCTACCAATTCTGACATTGTAACTAACATCAACCATATCCAAGTTATAGTAACAGCATGTTGTCCATGTTGAACATCTACTTGTGAATTTAGGTTCTGCCCATGTCAATAAATGCACTTTATTCATTTCATTGTGAGAAGCAAAGTGAAAAGGATGTACCTAGGGTTCACGACAAATACCTGTGCCATTACAGCCCTCTTTTGTGCACTTGCAGATAGTGAAGCCCATTTACTTTCAGATTTCTGTTCCATTTGAATGACTTAACCTGTTTCATTCTTCGTGGTACTGATATACTGTTATTATGCAGGTTGCTTTCCCATCAGAAAACCTGATTGTAGTTGTGGATTTGATTCTCATTTGATTCTGGGTATGAACGGTAGGTACATGTTGGTAGAGACATGTCCTACCAGTTTGATAGGAGTGCTGTGCCTGTTTTAGGGCGTGGGGGGTTCAAGGCTGATTTAGTTCCAATCAGTGTTGAAACCAGACCTACACTCTTACATGTGAGAGTGAATGCACTGTGGTGGACTGAGAGTTAGAGTGAACCTGGCTTAAAATTTTCTGGTCCAATCAACCACAATAGGACTTAGTGCACCTATTAGTTTATGTTCAGTTTTATGCTATTTATCTGGTGTCTTGTTTTTGGTGTCTTTTTTGTCTTAGTATTTTTTAATGACCTGAGAATAGCAAAACGGTGTGTCATTGTACTGAATGTATAATGACAATAACATTGCCTTCATTTCATTTAATTTCATTTCATCCTTTCATTCATCCTAGTAAATTGATCAAATATCGTGAGAGTGAAACCTTTGAGAACAGGCATAACATTTTTGGGAATTCGTTGTAATAGGTGCCCTCCAATGGACTCGTGTCATCCCCTGTACGTCCTGGGATCAGCTCGAGGCTCACTGTGATCCTGCACTGGATAAGCAACTATAGGATCTGGATAGGCAGGAATGCAATCCAATTGCACAGCAATCATGTGACCACTGATGTATGTGACATTGCGATTGTGTAGGATTAAAATGTATAGCATTGTGACTGTTTGATTTTAAAGTTGTGTTTGAGTGTGACTTAGAATGGGGTCAGGACGAGTTTGGCATATGGTGGGAAAGCCTAAAGGGTAAAATAATAGTAAAATAGTTAAATCTGTAAATGCAGGGAGGACGATGGTGTGGCCCAAGTGCGTGTGTGTACATAATGCCATGAACCTCGTGATCCTCCAGAACACAGGCAGCATTTGCGCCTTTCTGTGGGCGCGATGCGTCCGAAATCCCAAAGACAATGGCCCATTTAGAGTCGGCGACGCTGACAGCAGGTCATGGTTTGCTTGTATGAATGTCTGCCTTGCCCTTTGTAATGAGAGCTGGCTGGGCATCACCGTTCTGTCATTTCACACAGCCTCCTGCTGCGGGAGCAGCTCAGTGACCAGAGACCTTCAGTTTGCTGGTATATTACTCATCTGTTCACAATCTGAGGCAGTGTTTCCCAATCTGGTTCTAGGTGACCCACAGGTACACGCTTTTGCCAGGAGCTGAGAGGGAGCAAAAATGTGGACTGTCTGGTAGGGAGCAAAAACCTGGCCCGACTGCAGGTCCCCGAGGACTGGATAGAGGAACACTGTTCTAAGGGAATATACTAATGGGCCAGTGTCTATTTTGGAGTCACTAAATTGCCCAGAGAGTATAATTGCTTCTGTGAGTGTTTTCATATTTGTACCCTATGATTAATTGGCAGGGCCCCCCCAGCCTTGTGCCCTTTGTTGCCTGAGGTAGGCTCCAGGCCCCCATCTCCATGACTTTGATCAAGATGTATAATGGTTGGAAGGTGGGATGGACTGATGGGGCATACCATGTAACCTGCTGGTTTGCAAGCCCTTGTAGAACGGGGCTATTTACACTCAACAAATTTCCTATTGGTCCAGTGTAGCTTGACATTACACGGAAACCCTTCCCAACATGTAACCTTTGACCCTTGACAGCATGTCTCCTGAAGCGAGGGCACATTTCACCTGGCTTTCCTCCACTGGCTGCTTGCAGTTTCTCTAGGTTTCTGTACATTCACAGGACACATTGACACAATGTTCTTCCATATCTAAAGTTCCTATTATGTGTTGAATGCCATTTTATTATGCTAACTATGCTGGCTAGTGGGTAAAATTTTAGGTAATTGAATGAATGTAATTAAACCTAGATAGCACACATATGTTGAAATGACATTGATTCCATATCAGATAAAAAGGTTGACACAACATTGATCTTCAATCCTTCACTTTATCAACATTGAGTCAAGGTTTTGCCACCATCAGTTTTTCAATTTTGAAAATCTGATCAAAAATCAATTCAGTTTCAACATTGATAATTTAACACTGACCATAATTCAACGTATTTAACTATAATTCAACATTGAAACAAAAAAATGATGCTATCTGGGAAGCTATGAAGATTATGGATTATGATTATGGAAAAAAACACTTATTTGGCTAAGATGGAATGGAGTTTGAGGACCACACAGAAAACCACCAGCTCTCTTTCCACAAATAATAACATGCTGGAGTTACTAGGAGCTATTTGTATATATCGGCATTTTGGCTCCCATTGGGCGGAAATACTCTGGTCCTGGTGTGCAGCTCAATATACAGAATCAAACTCCCAGGGAACCATATCCATAACTGGTCCACTTATGTATAACTAGCTTTTGTCTTACTTCAGCACGATGGGTGCATGATTGTTCTGACACTAAAGCTCCATCTCTCTCCCAAACCTACCCAGGATTGCCAGTTGACTCCCATCTGGAAGGAGTTCTGGCGAACATCACAGTGCGCCAAGGGGAGACTGTCTTCCTCAGGTTTGTGACACAGCCTGATCGCTTGCTGCTGAATTATTCTTTTGTGCTTATAGTTATTTGTGTAATTACTGTGTAATTGCATTGTGGCCATCTGAATCTATGCCAAGGAAGTAGCTTAATATGAAATTAGCTGAGACACAAAATACTAATCAGTTCATCTTAATTGGTCGATTACAATGTAAATAATATGAATTATATGGTGAATTATTAATTTTCTGCAGAGATGTAGTACCGGCAGTTTCCTGCAGAGGCCGCCCATGGATCATTATTGTCCATGGCTTATCATTTCTGTTACACTCACTATAGCAGGGGTGGCTAATCTTATCCACAAAGGACCGGTGTGTATGCAAGTTTTCGCTGCAACTCCCTAATTAGATTACTAATTAGAGGACTGATTGGCTGAAAAGACCTCACACCTGGGTTTGAACAGCTGACCTACAGGTTATCCCAAAAACCTGCATACACACCAGCCCACGCCTGCACTATAGAGAGTGTATCTACTGTTGCTCACCTGTCTTAGAGATTTGCACTTAAGTAACTTCAGTGCAGTTTTCACAGGCATTTACTCTATTTTTTTCTTGTCTATAGGTACAGCATTATATTTAAAGAAAAAAGATTAATTTTGCATGTATTTTAAAATGTCCCTCTTTGATGTTAATGTGGGAGTCTGGGATCACACCTGACAGTGTGACTGTGTGTCTCACACCTGACATTGTGACTGTGTGTCTCACACCTGACAGTGTGACTGTGTGTCTCACAGCCGCCTTGCCTTTCGCGCGCGTGTGTGTGTGTGTGTGTGTGTGTGTGTGCCAGCGTGTGTGTGTGTGTGTGCCCATCCAGGGCAACCCCTGCCTTGTGCTACCTGGGATAAAGTCCAGGATAAGAGTTTGGAAGATACTTGGATGGATACTGTGTTCATTTAGCGAACTAACAGACTTTTTTCCCAGAAACCCCTCATGACTGAGCTCACAATGCTGGTTCATCGGTGGGGTTTCTATTTTTATTCTGATAACTGCATGTGGCGTGTGGTTTCCTGCCCCTGTGTAGCATCATATCGTTCCAATTTCAGTGGCTCCAGCTGTTCACAGATAAGGCCCCAGGGTAGTAAGTCACCCGTGAACAACAGCGGGGGAGACAGCATCATCCTGCAGGTGCTTCACAGTCAGTGATTTGACGACGTCAGCAAGTTGGCCTATCAAAAATAAAGCTCTCCCTATTTTCATTCCCTCGATTTTATCTTAAAAAGGCTTGTTTTTTATTTTATTTTATGCAATATTGGATTATTGGATGACCGGACGTCTGAAACTTAATTCCTTTCTCTGAGATTGATCATCTGAACAGCTTGGCATCCTATCCAAGGTGTTCCTGCCCCGTGCTTCTCAGGAAGGGCTCTGGGAACCCTGTCGCCCTGTACTGGATAAGCAGATGGAAGATGGGCAGATAGATGAATATCTCAACATTGTAGCATCTCTGCGACTGAATATCTTCAGGGGCTGAGTAGTTCATGTCAAGAAAGTAAAAGTGCAGAAACAGTCTATTTTCTTTCAACCAATTAGCTGAATATTGTGTGACTGTGACTCAAGTGGTTGATCAAAACAAAATCTTGCTCTGGACTTTTTACTCTCTGAACATGAACTACCCACTTCTGAATATCTTACTGTACTTATGTATCAGTCCTAAACAAAATGCATCGCAACACTGTTTTTCTTCTAAACAGAATGACGATTGCAGTGATCCACTGAGAAATGTGCACCAGAAGAACGTAGTCTATCCTGTTTTTATTAAAAAAGGCCCTGTGAGACTGCTGATTATCTACCCTAATTTGGAGATCCTCTTTCCTGTACAACATATAGCTTATCCTTTATTCACTACACATAATTGCTGATCTGTGGCCTGTATGAGAAGGGATGAACATGTCAAACAATCTTATTGGCAACTTCAGACATGATGTATGGAGTCACACACTGAGATGAAATACCATTCCCTTAGGTCACGATTTGACATTTTAAGACATAGCCATATCATAATATATAGACGAAATAAATACACTCAGCTACCTGATTGGTGGGGGAAAATGTGCCAATTTGGTATGGAATTGAATGAACAGAATGTGCAATAAATAATGGCAGAGCGGTCCTAACAATCTTCTCCACTATTCTGATGACTGGCTGGAGGAACTGGTAGTCTGATATTTTGCAGGATTCAAACCAGTCTGTGATGCAGTTTGCATGGACCAGTTTGATGGTGCCTCTATAGGAGATGGACAGGATGAGAAATGGCAGTCTCACCTGTTTCAAGTGCCACAGGACACCTTCTTCGTCAGGGAGGTTACATGCTGGTTCCAAGGGAGTTCCTCAGTGAGGTACACACCCAGAAATGTAATGCTCTTAGCTCCTCTCACAACAGAGCCAATGATGTATAAAGATTTTTACTCCCCCTACGTTTTTCTGAAATCCACAATGTTTAGCAGCAAATTGTGAGCCATGCACTGCTTCACCAGCTCTATTGCCTTCTGTCTGTATGCAGACTCATCTCCTTCACTTATAAGGCCAATAGTCGTGGTGTTGTCTACATACTTAATGATGTGATTAGAGGTGGTCGAATGCCAGGCATGTGAATAGTTGGGGACTAAGGCAGCAGCCTTGGGGAGTTCCTGTGTTCAGACATGATGTCACCAACCTGATGGAGTGTGGTCTCTCTATCAGAAAGTCCTGGATCAAGTTGCATAATGATGTTTTCAGGCCAAACTGGAACAGCTTTTGGAGAAGTTGTTCGGGTTTTATTGTGTTGAATACCAAGCTGAGATCGACGATCGACATTCTTGCGTTATTCGTTTATATTGTCCTGGTTTTTTAGTATGCTGTGTAGGGCCTAGGTTATGGTAGATCAATTGGAGTGGTATATGGATCGGAGGAGGCAGGGAGGTTCACTTTAATGTGTCCCATAACTAGCCATTCAAAGCACTTAATTACAGCTGAAGTGAGAGCTATGGGTCGATAGTCATTAAGCACTGAAGCAGTTGTCTTCTTAGGCAGTGTTTGATTGTAGCGGTTTTAAAGCACTCAAGGATAAATGCTTGTCTGAATGAGGTGTTAAGGATGTCTGTCAGAACATCTCTCAGTTCATGAGTACAGTCCCTGAGAAACCTACCTAAGATATTGTCAGGACCAGCCACCTTGACACTGAGGCTCACTTTACACTGGGTGCTCTTTACTTCTGTTGTTAGTAGGTGGAGTGTCTTTTCAGTGGTTGGGGGGGGGGGGGGGCGTTGTTGTGTTGCTTGCTGTGTGCCACATTAAATTGGACAGGGCTGAACCTGACAGGGGGGCAGGTATCACAATCCATGGTATGTGAGGAGTACTTGTAACCTGTGAAGGCCTGCATTCCATGCCATATACATCTTTTGGTGTGTCTTTAGTGTCATGGAAATGGTTATGATTTTTTTGTATATAAGCCCTTTTTGTACCTATGATGGCCTGGGACAGAGCAGCCCTAATTGGGCAATAACATGTAGTAATAGCTATGATGGGGTCAATCAGTTTTATCGAGTTGGGGGGTGGGTGTTCTATCTATATTCCGATTAGCCACGCCAGCATTGGCTCAGCACATGCAAGCAATATTAAAATTGTGACTTTTTATAGTATACCTTTTGTAATGTTATAATATCTTAAATTAGCACAAAATAACACAAATGCATAGGCACATGTAAGCCTATATGTTAACAACAGATTAACATATTGCTTGAAAATTCCTGCAAAATACCATGTACCACGGTCTAAATGATGACTATGAAAAAATACATAGCAAAACTACAGTCGTGTGAAAAAATTATAACACCCCATTAAATATATAGTTCTTTATTAAGAAATAGCAACATATCAGTATTAAATCTTCTTTCAAATTATATCTGTAGATGACGTTGATGTAATTGCATCATCTATGCAAAAACAAGAAACAAGTTCACTTTTTACAAGAAGAACTTAACTATGATCCTACTTTCCACTGAGGAAAAAGTTAGGACACCTTCACATTCATCACCATTTAAAATGCCTAGAATTACATTTAGGTGCACCATATCAGGTGAAATGATTAGAACATCATTACAGAGCTTTTTGGTGGAGTCTGTCTTACTTAAACCACAGATATTTCATTTGGTTTGCTCTTTATTGTTGAAATGTGTGGTATCACCATGGTGAGATCCAAAGAGCTCTCTGAGGCCTTCAGAAAGAAGCTTGTAGATGCATATCAGTCTGGGAAGGATATAAAAAGATCTCAAGAGATTTTGGAATCAGCCATTCCACTGTCTGGAAAATAATTTAAAAGTGGTGAACACTTAAAACAACTGCCAGCATGGCCAAGTCAGGCTGTCCTAGCAAGTTCAGGCAAAGAACTGACCACAAGATGCTGAAAGAAGCCTCCAAAAATCTTAAAATGTCATCAGAGGTCACACAGGAAGTACATGCAGGTACATGCATCTACCATCAGAAAGTGGCAGCACACGTTTGGTTTACATGGGAGCTGTACAAGGAGGAAACCCTTGTTGTTAAAAAAAAAACAAACTTCTAGGCGACACTGAAGTTTGCCAGAGACACCTAGACAAAGACTGGGACTTTTGGAACAAGATGCTTTGGACAGATGAATCTAAAATTGAATTATTTGGGCGCAGTAACAGAGGACATGTTTGCCGTAAACCAAAGACAACTTTTGAGCAAAAGAACCTCATACCACCTCTGAACCATGAGGGTGGAAATGTCATGGTTTGGGGCTGCTTTGCTGCAGCAGAACCTGACCAGCTCACCATCATAGAATCCACTATGAATTATTCATCATAGGGTGGTTGAAGACAATGTGAAAACATCGGTCCAGATGTTGAAGTGGGGGTGGACAATGCAAATGAGAATGACCCAAAACTTTCCAGTAAATCTACCAAGGAATGGCTTACAAGCATAAATGGAGAGTTCTGGAAAGGTCAAGTCAAAGCCCGGATCTGAATCCTATTGAAATGCTGTGTGGTGATTTGAAGCAGAAGTGCATGCAAGACACCCTTCAAACATCACACAGCATAAGGAATTCTGCATTGGAGAGTGGGGAAGCCTTTCTGCCATGTCTCAATTACTATAGGTTATTTCAGCTAAAGGGGGAAATACTAGTTATTAGGGCACAGGGTGTCCTAACTTTTTCCTCAGTAGGAATTGGCATCTTAGTTAATTTCCTTTGTTAAATAAGTGAATATGTTTGTAGTTTTTGCATACCTGATGCAATTACTTCAGCTCTATCTACAGATATAATTTGAAAGAATATTTAATAGTAATATTTTAATATTTTTTAATGAAGAAGTACATATTTAGTGGGGGTGTCCTAATTTTTTCACGTGACTGTATGTGTGCTAGAAAACAATGCAGAAAAATGCAGTCAAGGGAGGAAGACTAAACACAACGTGAAAAATGCGTAAACAAGCCATGTAAGTATTTAATTTTGAGCTAGCTAATTATGAACATTTTAACCAATCACTGGAACACATCAAACCAAAACTCTCATTAGAAGAAAATATAACAAAATAAAAGCTCTTTTACTCTGGTCACATCATGCAAAGCAAATCACTAGAGAAGAATGTTGCAAAAGAGGAAGTTAGCGTTTTACATTTCTTTGGGTAACTGTTTCCAGCGCCTCCTAGTGGTCAGTCAGCCTGATGGGCTAATATTTATTTCAAAGTGTTTGTCTTTCATTCGTTTGTAAAACATACTTTTAATATTTGTGCACAGTGAGCATGCTATAAAAAAGAGTGAGGGCGGCAGGATACGTCCGGCGGGATGTAGTTGCCCATCATGGCTTAGGGCCACAGGAGACCTGAAGGCCAAGTTCCGTGCTCATTTTGTGGTGTTTATTGTTCTTGTCGTAAAAGACATTCAGCATATTTGTATGTGAGAGATTAGTCACACAGTAGTCACGACTAGTGCTTAGAACTTTGGCTCAGTTTTATGGAAAGACAAAAATCTCTGTTCTGTAGGGGCACTTTGGCAGTGATATAGACGATGTGGAGGGCCTTTAAAAGACAAGCCCAGTTAGACAGAGGCTAAGGCTAGCCTACTGATACAACGGCAGACATACTAAGGCTAGCCTACTGATAAAAGGGCAGACATACTAAGGCTAGCCTACTGATACAAGGGCAGACATACTGGCAAGGATGTGAATATTTCAGGGACACCAAAAAAAGGAGATAGGATGCCAGCTCATTCCAGCTCCTGTTTGCTTCGGTAGATTTTGTGATCTTCCTGTCCTCTTGAGCATACAATTAATATGGGATTTTTCACTTTTATTTGCTTATGACAAATCTATGAAACTTAGCTTGTACATTTTTAATGAAAACTAATTAAAACTGATCAGAAGGTTTTTCTGAGACTCTTGTAATGAAGTTTATGTAGCAATTTTGGTTCACCTTTCATACCTGTGCGTTCCTCCCAAAGAGATCGACAATTATCTTCTCAATCCATGTAAATTATCGCTGAAGAGATAACAAGCGTGTCTGTTTCTGCCATTGTTCTCCAGGTGCCCACAGGATGACGAAATAACTCTGTCAGCCTGGCTGAACCGCACAAATCTTCTCTACACGGGAGAGACCAAGTGGACGACTGACCGGAGAGTTAGCCTGGAGCTGCTGAGCAGGAGTGAGTTCGTCATCAGGATCGATGATGTGGGCATTGAAGAGGATGGGCAGTACGCCTGTGTGTCACAGACCCCCCGTGGGATGCGGAAGACAGTGGTTTACGTTATTGTACAAGGTACGTCATCCCCCCTCACCATTATTTCACATGAAATCTCACAGTATCTCCTGCTAGGTCTCCAACACCAGTGTGGAACATCTAGATTTGCTTTGGAGTGCCACACAACCCAAATGGAAACCTGGTCAACTGAAACATGAAATACAGCAAACATTCATCCAGACATGTCTTTTCCGTATCTGCGTGTCAAAGAAATATGAAGCCAAAAATCAGTCGATGAAGTGTTGGATTCAGATTATGAGAGTAGTGTTGAGATGTTACAACACCACTGTGTTACACAGAGCGAGCATACAGTCGGTATTATTATTTTACCTGCTTACTGAAAAATATTCCAGTTGAAGTTATACAATTTGCTTGGACATGAAGTGCAGCCTCTCAGATTTCATCTTAGGGTATCAACATTCAAACTGGATGAAGGGTTTAGGAGTCTCAGCTCGTTAACATGTGCCACCCTCTTTTTAAAGGGGGCAAAAGTAATTTGATCATTCACTTAAAAGCTATTTGATGGACAGGTGTATGCAATTCTTTCATTATCAGTTAAGCAGATAAAAGGCCGGAAATTGATTTGAGATATCTTGTTTGCATGTGGAAGATTGAGGTGTGAACATACAACATATGGTCAAAGAAACTCAGCATGCAGGTGAAAAAGGCAATCAATTGGAGAAATTACCACGACATTAGGAGTGACAAAATGTAAGGGGACCATCCTGCAATGTTGGTGTGCCGGGTCGCTGCGGTGCGCAGTGGTCCGTCCTGTGGGGGACAGGCTGGGGGGGACTGGGGCCCCTCCGGTGTGTGGGGGGGCTGTCCGTCGGGGTGGGGGGTGTTGGTTCCGGTTGGTGGAGGTTCTTCAGCCTTGCGCCCACTTTCCTTAGTGGGGGGGTTGCGGGCTGCACTTGGGGGCTCGCCGCCTGCATCCCCCCCGGCGGGCCTCCCTGTACGAGGGTTGCGCGCCCCCTTGGTCCCTTGGTCAAGGGTGGTTGTCTCGGGGACACGTGGCTGTGTGCCGGGGGGGACGGCGGGGTGGCCTCGGTTGGCTGGTTTCCGCTGCCTTCACCTTGGGCCGGGGGGGGGGAGTGCTATCGCTTCCCCTTACAGCATCAAATGCCAGCACATCCAATGACAAATCAGTTAATCAGTTCATACCTACACTTGCACACACAAGAATGTT
>JABFEA020000039.1:13258145-13273977 GCA_019775915.2 Cyphomyrus plagiostoma | reverse complement strand
CACGTTAATCGTACGGTTGTGTTCTGCGCGCCCCCACTCTTCGCTCTTGTATTGAAAAATAAAGTCGTCCACTGCCGGGGGGGGGTATTGGGGGTGGGCAATAAGAAAAAAAAAAAGGAGTGGCAAAATCCACAGTTTGGTACATCCTGAAAAGAAAGAAAGCATTGGTGAGCTCAGCAATGCCAGTGGTGGATGATCAAAGAATCATTTCCATGGTGAAGAGAAAACCCTTCGTAACAGCTAACCAAGCGAATAACACTGTCCAGGAGGTATGCAGGCGTATCAATATCCACGTCTTCCATAAAGAGAAGACTGCATGAAAGCAAATACAGAGGGTTCACTGCAAGATGCAAACCACTCATAAGCCTTAAGAATAGAAAGGCTAGATTAGACTTTGCAAAAAAATCATCTAAAAAAGCCAGCACAGTTATGGAACAGCATTCTTTGAACAGATGAAACCAAGATCAACCTGTATCAGAATGATGGAAAGAAAAGAATATGGAAAAGGGCTGGAACAGCTTATGATCCTAAGAAAACTGCATCCTCTGTAAAACACGCTGTGATGGCCTGGGCGTGCATGGCTGCCAGTGGCATGGTGGAGGCAGTGTGATGCCTGGGCGTGCATGGCTGCCAGTGGCATGGTGGAGGCAGTGTGATGCCTGGGCGTGCATGGCTGCCAGTGGCATGGTGGAGGCAGTGTGATGGCCTGGGCGTGCATGGCTGCCAGTGGCACTGGGTCTTTAGTGTTTCGTGATGATGTGACACAGGATGGAAACTGCCGAATGAATGCTGAGGTGTTCAGAGACGTCATATCTGTTCAAGTCCAGCCAAATGCAGCCAAATTGTTTGGCGATTTCATAATACAGATGGACAATGACCCAAAACACACAGCAAAAACAACCCAGGACTTAGTTAAAGCAAAGACGTTGAATATTCTCAAATGACTAAGTTAGTCACCTGATCTCATCCCAGTGGAGCATGCATTTCACTTGCTAAAGACTAAATTACCGACAGAAAGACCCTCAAACGAACAGCAACTGAAAGCTGCTGCAGTAAAGCCCTGGCAGAGCATTAAATAGAGGGAAACCCAGTGTCTGGTCATGTCCATGAGTTCAAGACTTCAGACAGTCATTGCCTGCAAAGGGTTTTAATGCTCTGCCAGTCATTGCCTGCAAAGTATTAAAATTGAACATTTTATTTGCAGTTATATTCATTTGTCAATTTACTTATGATTGTGTAGGAAAATTACTTTAGTTCCCCACATTTTTATGCAATGTTTTTCTACCCACTGAATTAAAGCTAAAAATCTGCACTTCAAATGCATCTGACTTGTTTCTTTAAAATCTATTGTGGTAATATACAGAACTTAAAAATTGGAAAACTTATGGTCCTGTCTCTATGTATTACGTAACGTGTACACATGTGTTTTATATATAACATACACAGGATATACATGGTTTAGCAAAGCTGTCATTGTGAAGTAAAGCATCTCTGTAATTTGTTACTAATTTGGTGATGTAGAGTACTGCTTCTTCTTTTTTTCCCTCCCCTCAAGTCCCTCCCAAGATCACATTTTTAACGGAGGACATGGCACTGATGGAGGGCTCCGACGTCAGTCTGATGTGTTCCGCCAGCGGAAATCCCGAGCCCATCATAAACTGGAGACGAGTGTCACCCACAGGTGTGTGTGGAGACGGCGGCATTTCTCCTCTCTCGGTTACACACATGCTCTGACACACTCCCCTTTGCCCCATTTCTTTAACAGTTGAGTTGCTTCCTGTGCATTTTTGAAGCATTTACTGAAATCTGAATTACCATGAAGAAAAGGTGGATGACGAGTTGGTTGTTATTTGTTTGGCGACTGTAAGGCTTCTCTGTGGACAGTGTGGAAAGTGGTTTTTTTGTGGTCCACATTTTTCAGTTATTTTCAAAAATAAAACAGTCACTACTAACATCGTTAAATGGCACAATTATGCCCTGGCTATATAATAATAGTAACAAACATAATGGTATTACTACTAATGGTAATGATCGCAAATCAGAGAATGAATACGAAGGACATAAAGAGAAAAGAATGAGCATGAGGGAGGAGGGAAGATGGGTAGCTAAACATAAGAATATCAGTACATTTGTAAAAAAAAAAAACTAAGAAGTAGGATCACAAATATTTGGAGAGTTAATGCGGTTTTTATTTTATTATTTGTTATTTTTATTATATGAAATCACAATCAGTAGAGGAATAGCCTTAAAGGGATTATGAAACAACAACAACAACAATAATAATAATAATAATAATAATTATTATTATTATTATTATAAATAGTAATAATAATCATGTTAATAATAATAATGTACTCTACCGGAGTTTTTATATTGGACAAGCCAAAAATGGGAATGGTGTACAAAAGACAAGCTTTACATAAGCAGCAGTTTCAACAGGGATAAAAACTGACACCCGCGTTGGGCTTGTGCTTTTCCTCGCTCTTTGCTCTGCCATGCTGGCAGGTGCTTTCACCATCTTACAGTTCAGACTGCCAGAGATTTTTTGTCCCTCATCTCTGCAACGGATATGTAAATATTTAGATTTTGTTCCAGCTGAAACAACACCTGCTTTCATGTCGAGGGTCCTTTCTCTGGCCCGATTCACTGAGGAAAGGATAACAGACAGATGGTACCAGAAAGGGCACATTAAACATGGCAAGTCAGGGTCGCTCCTTTGGAACATTGGGATATCAGTTATGGATCTAATCAGCTTCCCATTATGAGCTGTAATATTGGAAATTAAAGAGTTTTGGCATCAAACAAAGACACATTAAAAAATAAGCTAAGTGTTTCTGGCAGAAAAGACTCTGCAAGAGTGCATTGTTCGGGGTTTATTGGGGTTTGGCCTAGACATTTTTGTGGGGTACCATTTTAACTGCAGTGGTGCACCCAACCTCAGGTCTAAGGTGGGGCACAGTATTCCCTGGGGGTTCTGGGGGAATTAGCTGCAATAATTGGCTGGGGGAGTTGTCTGTAAGAGTAGGGGTGCATGGGGTACCTGCTAACGCAGCATTAAATGTAACACGGATCTTTTACGTGTCACCACAGGGTGGAGCAGGGTGTGCTTCCAGTCACTTTACCAAATGGCTAGCAGATGGTATCCCGCTAATTTTCAGAGATTTTGCCTATCGTGGAGATATACAGCAAAGAGTGTTTTCAAGGCATGAAAGTTGTTATTTTTCAGTTACTGAGCTGCGTCACTGAATCCAGTTTTATATTACCTTAATAACCATCTTGTTGTCTAAAACATAAAAGAAAACTCAGGACAGCAGGGTTAGTCGTTAGTCGTGACATGGTGTTACAAACAAGCTGCCTGTAGAATACAATGATTGAATGCCTGATTAAAAATAGCTAAATGCAAATGCAAGTTCATTTCAATGGGTTTTTTCCCCCTCAGATTGAACTCTGTTAGACTTAGCCAAACAATGTTGTGTGGCTTGTTAATGGGTGTAAAGAGAGAGATCCATAATTAGTGTCCCCCTGTCATATATAGATAGAATTGTATTGAATTAATTCCATTCAAACATACTTTTCTAGCAAGCATTACAATTAACCCTGCCCATAGAGTAAGATGTAACATTTCACTTCTGCCACTTTCAGTGGAATTGTTCAAAAACATTAGGTCCTAGAAACAAACTTGAAGCGGCCATTTGTAGCAGAAATGTGTATGTTGCCTGTATAAAGTATATGATTAAAATATGATCTATTTTTAAGGTTATGAAGCCAAAACCAAAATGTATTAGGTTGTGTCCTGCAGTCCTTACAGTTTAGAAAAAAATAAACAAATAAACAATCTGTGTTGGTTGCTATTGGCTGAGCCTTAGGGTGGGTAAAGATCAAGATTGGGTGGGCCAGACCCACCCCGGCTCCCCTGTGGGGAAATAAAAGTATCCCAAGCCTTCACTCCCTGAGCTTGTCTGATCCATCTCCACCCTGCGGTGACTTTGATGGCTGGCCTCGTGACTCCCCGGATCGGCCTCTCTTGGCCAGTTCAAGCTTAGTATGCAGAGTATCCCGCTCTGGTCCTCTCACAGTCAACGCCCAGGGACGTGTAGAAGAAGACAAGTATGTACGTACTTCAGTTCTGACAGCTGAAAGGTTCCCTTCCTCTTGCCTAAACCGCTAATAGGTGCAGGTGATGATTTTTAGAGCTCATATTTTGGCTTCTTTTTCCTGTTTTTGGCAAGAGCTTGACAGTAAATCCAGACATGAGCTTGAGCATGAAGTGCATTTTAAGTGCTCAGTATATGTTTCTCCTCAGGTTTCCTTCTATTAATGTAAACTTTACTCAATTTGCAAATATTAGTTTTTGCAAAAACTGTTGCTCCAGTTTCCTCCAAGAATCCATAGCTGTACAGTTAGATGAATTGCTGACTTGAAATTGCTAGCAGCATGAGGGTGTTCATGAACATATCCTCTTTAATGGATTGCAACACCAGCTACATTCTTTGATAGGTTTCCGGTTCACTGCAGGTTTGGCCGATACGCCATAAAAGTGATATCACAATTTTCAGAGATTTCCACAATTTTGATATGAATCAAATATATTCCAAAATTCACATGTAGGAAATATAAAATATGACAGGTGATTTTGAGGTTTTCTGATTATAGTAATCAAATTATTTTACTAATTGTTATGGAGCATGTGACAGGTCAAATGAATAATTATGCTGACTCAATACCTTTATGAAATCTGTGTACAAATAATGCATTATGACTTTCAAGAAAACAAATGTATCAACAAGGCTGATGACAACATGAATGTTCATAATCACGCTACAATATTTTATCGATATATATATTGCCCAGCCCTAGTTAACTGTGACCCTGTGCTAGATAAGTAGCTATGAAAGACTCTTCATTATGACAGGGCACAACAACCCCTCATCAACTGGAACAAAGATGGTATAGAGGATTTATTCAGGACTAGTTAAATTATGCACGATCATCTTCAATAGCCCAGATATAGCTCAAATCATTACAGTTTTCACTGTCATCACAATATAGAAGGTTTATATTTTCATAGTTTTTAATTCTTTTAATCTGGAAGACCGCTGACAATGAAAGAAATGTAATCTTAAGAAATATAATGAGTTCATTTAACCTTGAAGATAAAAAATTTATGGTTTACATGTAACACAAGTTATCCTCAATCATTGTCTTTGCCTTCTCAGCTTATTCCCTTGTTTCTGAAGATGGATACTTGGAAATCAAGGATATTTCCAGGCACAGAGCGGGAACATATGAGTGCTCAGCAATCAATGACGTGTCCACAGATGCAAAAACTATTGAGTTAAAAGTCAACTGTGAGTTAATCAGTGTTTCTCTTTCTGTTCATATTAACTAAATGTAAATTATTATCAGTATGTCAATGCTTCAGTATTACTATTCCGATGGTCATTATATTCCCTCACTGCTGGCTGCAGATCCTCCTACCTTGATGGAGGTCAAGGATGTTGGTGTTCCTGTTGGCCAGCAGGCTATCCTTGGTTGTGAAGCGGAGGCTGAACCTGCAGCAAATTTTGAGTGGTACAAAGACAACGAAAGGTAACCATGGGAACTCATCCAGCTGTAACCAATCTTCTGATCAAATTATACAATGATCTTTTACTAATATGGTCTTTTTCCTCAATTGTGATATTTTTATGCTTTTGGTCAGAATGAAAGGTGCCCTATGTGATGTCAATCCCTAACCAATCACTTTGCAGGGTGGTGAGTGGCTCTTACAACTCTGAAGTAGAAAGCCAGGGCAAACTTTCAAAGCTGATCTTCTTCAACGTGTCGGAGGCTAATTACGGAAACTATTCATGTGTTGCCAAAAACAACCTTGGTATTGCAAATGCAAGCATGGTTCTCTATGGTAAGTAAGGATTATTATCTTTGAAACTCCTCAGAATGCAACTTCTGTTTGCAGTATTTTATTGGTTATGGTTTATGTACAATACATGCAATATCTTTTCATTGCTGTTTTTTACACAAGGAGAATAAACAGGAGAATGATAAATATTCCGATTTACAATAATTAGACAAAATGGTAACTTTATTTGAGGGGACATGAATAATGTAGCACATGTTTTCTTAATGCATTAATTAACCATTAAGTAAGTGTTTAAGTACTAATCCCATGTTCATTCGTAATTAATCAATTCAGTTTATGCATTTCATAGGGAAGCCCATATTAGTTCATGATTTGTTCTTGAGTAGTAAATGAAGTCTTACCATTATTAACTAATTAGTTAACTGTTAATTAATATAGTGCCTGAATGGAAGATTCATTTAATCGTTGAATCAGATTGCCTGAAATCATGCAACTTATTAACATTTTTGTAAATGATGAGTAACGTTTAACTGGAGGACAGCACTTTGCCTTTCTAGTTCATGTGTATTTCTGCTCCAAAGTCTGCGAGTTCTCACTGAGTGTAAGATATGTTATATATTATTTTGCTTCATTTTATGTGTTCTTTACTATAAAAGCTACCAAACGCTCTGTTTTACAAGGTTAGTAAGCATGCAGTTCTGGATGCATAAATATGCACACGTGTGATACACTTTGTCCTACCTACTTTGATGCATGGCCATTTGACAAAAGCAGTACAATCTACATACACAGTGCTGCCCCCATAGACACATGCATGTGTAATGTGTGTTGTATTACTCATAAAAATGTATGTTTAACACAAGCTGTACCATCAATATAATCACACACACACACATTTATGTGTGTGTTTGTGTGTGTGTGTGTATGTATGTACATGTCCGTGTGTTTCCATGCGTGTGTGTGTGTGTGTGTGTGTGTGTGTGTGTGTGATAAACACACACAGGGGAGTCACAGGGGCATGGATACTGTGGCAAATCCAGATTCAGAGGCCCCCCCTCCGTATGCATATATGTGCCGTATGTGATTCACAGTAAATGACTCAAAATCAGAAGTTGCTGCCATTTTTGCTATTATGTAATCTACTGTATGTGTGAATGTGTGTTTCAGAAAAGGTAAATGCATTTATATTAACATATATTTTTTTCTTTTGATATTTTAAACTTCAACATAACCTGGCTGAATTTTGCTGGGTTTCCTTCTGGTATTTGTAACAGAATCTTCATGTAAGTATCCATTGTTCATTTTTATTTTTCTGTATTTCATGTGTCTCTGTGGATGTTGTTTAAGAAATAGTACTTCCTTCAAAAAACAGTGACATTAACCCAAGATCTCAGTCTGTCTGGCATATTAAGAATGGCTTCAGGAGATTAACAATTAAACTAACAGAATCATGCATCCCAATCATATTTCCATCTGATGATGATAACCATTGATAACAGATAACAGTTGATAAAGGAAATTTCGGTTTCAGTTAAGTTTGTGCTAGGGGATTTAGTGAATGCAAAAATATCCATGCTGAAAATATGCTGTTACTTATACTTTCATTAAATTACAGAAACCATGATTAAAGTTAAGATTTTTTTTTAAGTCTAAAGGTATTCTATATAAAGATATTTTTTGCATCATATTATTATTTTTACCATATAAAACACCTAAAATCATATTATCTTAGTATCTGCCCTAAATGTGACTGCAGTCTCTAATATTATTTAAAGCTATGGTTTGTATTTTTGGTCAGCTTCTCTGATTCCATGGGAGCTTTGGTGTGCAGTTACAGTATGTGTAAGAATCATCATTGAGGCTTGTGATGCAACCATGGAGCTGTCACACTGGGGATAGTGTGTGTCTCAGTGAGCTACAGATCTGTCCCTATGTCTAGTAGGTCGTGGGTTCAAATCCTACAGCCAGCGGAGTAATCATCACCGTTGGGTCCTCACCCTTAAGCCCAACCGGTCAAGGGATACTGGCTGCTTTCTAACTCGAAGCTGTCCATCCATCCATCCATCCATCCATTGACTTACGCTTATCCGAGGTCGGGTCACGGGGGCGGCAGTCTCAGCAGGGAAACCCAGACTTCCCTCTCCCCGGCCACTTCCTCCGGCTCCTCTGAGGGAATTCCGAGGCGTTCCCAGGCCAGCCGAGAGACATAGTCCCTCCAGCGTGTCCTGGGTCTTCCCCGGGGCCTCCTCCCAGTGGGACATGCCCAGAACACCTCACCAGGGAGGCGTCCAGGAGGCATCCTAAGCAGATGCCCGAGCCACCTCATCTGGCTCCACTCAATGCGGAGGAGCAGTGGCTCTACTCTGAGTCTCTCCCAAATGACCGAGCTCCTCAACATGTCTCTAAGGGAGAGCCCAGCCACCCTGCGGAGGAAACTCATTTTGGCCGCTCACACTCGCGATCTCATTCTTTTGGTCACTACCCACAGCTCGTGACCATAGGTGAGGGTAGGAACGTAGATAGACTGGTAAATAGAGGGCTCCTTCTTCACCACGACAGACCGATGCAGCGCCCGCATCACTGCCGACGCCGCACCGATCCGCCTGTCGATCTCCCGCTCCACCCTTCCCTGAATCGTGAACAAACCTGAAGCTGTCATTACTTAGAAGTCATCTTTTAGTCATCTTAGAACTCATCTTTTAAAGGAGACAAAAAATAGATGCTGGATACTAGAATTCATACTAAATAATAAAACATAGCTTTATTATATTCATAGTCTTTTCAGTCAAGACACATGGTCATTTGTGCGTTAAAGCTGTTGTGTTTGATAGGATATACAACTGATGGGTGTTTGTAATAAGTAGACAGGTTACCGTGGTAAGAACATCATCTGTTCTCATTTTGATAAAAACAGTGGCAGCTGTTGTGTTGGTGGGTTAACAGCATGGCAGTGGTGCCCGTTTGATAATGGCCATGGCTCTTGTTGACTGTCCACTCTCCTTGGCAGGGCTCATGTCAGTGCAGGAGAGAAGTGGAGGCACCATGATGGAATATTCCTTCACCAGTCTACTCGTCATCGTCCTCGCTCAGGTCTTACTGAAGTTTTGATGTCGTCCTTGACCAGAAGGATGCCAGCTCTGGTGTGATGTGTTATTCTTATAGACTGTAGAATGATGCCTTCAAGCACAAAAGTAATATTTATTAGCAATGATTTTTTTTTGCAATCTAATATCAAATTATGATCAGCTAATATGTTTCTTTTGGACTGATTGTGTCATTACTGATTATACCTTCATGGAATTATATCAATGCCGAATAATAGCTTTCAAAGTTAATACAATATGAAATTGTTTTGTCACCTCTCATCAACATTGAGCATTTTGATGGTGAGCATTTGTCAGTAATATTTAGTGTTTACTGAGAAATATTTGATTTAAACCTTCAGTTCTTGCTTTTTTTGGAACTAAATCTAGTGTTTTGTTTATTTCTGTTTGCTTATATGGCATATACACATGTTATGCACATCTTATTAAATGGAGATCTTTTTAATTGCTAAGTAATGATCACTCAGTTTCACAGAGTAACTGAGCAAGACATTTGATTATTATTTTGTGATCGGAAAGCACTCCTTGGATGATGCTAATATATAATATAAAGAAATTGGTGATGAAAGAAAGCATTTTGGAGGAAGTAATTTGTTAGTATTTTTTATGTGAAATACTATTAATGATTCATACTTTGTCACCGTAGTCTTCAGTCTATGTTGTTGTCTGATGCTGCTAAAATAGGCTTTCAGCTGCAAGTACCACCCTCAAAAGCTGTGGCCTATTCACCAAAACCATGGTTACAATGATGAACTGTACTGCACAGATTTTGGTGTCATACAAACCTATATGCACTGAATTTATGCAGTAAAATGTGGCAATATGAAAAAAAGAAATGGATATATCACTGAAGTCATTTATTTAAATATTCTGAATCTGTTAAAATCTCCAGTTAAAAATCTTGATGTGTTTTCCAGTTTCAGCCTTAGCCAATGTGCACCCAGGCAATCAACAATTCCGGTGCCCCCCCCCCCCCCTCCCAAAAGGCAAACCGAAATTGGGGACAAGTCAGCGCCCTAGGCGACCGCCTATGTTGCCTGTAGGATTGACCGACCCTGGTGTGCTCCAAGTAAAATATTACTTGTTGGTGTATTTCGTAAACTTTGCCTATTGCATTTTGGTGCATATGTTTGTTTGTTGAATGATTGTTTTTTTGTCCAGAAGCAATCCCAACACAAAGGTTCCCAAAATGAAAACAAACTAATATTCAACCAAACAAGCATCAATGAATAAATAAATAATGAATGTGCATAATACATTACAGGTGGTATACTAAATACACTGTTGAGATGTCCTCCTAGTAATATTCTGTGATGGGTTAACGTATTTGTTTCATTCCAAATAAAAAACACACACAATCCCAACTTTGGTTTCATGTCTTTTTTTAAATGTAACATTTATCTTGATCTCTGTGCAAGAAGCAGTAGCATAATGCAGTATTCATATGCAGAATTTAGAGAGTCTAGTGTTAGATGATATTTTAAAAATCATTTGGTAATTATGGAGGGATTTTTCCACCTGAGCACTAAATCACAAGGTTTTCATGCTGTTTAAATTGTGTGCATTTGCAATAATTTGTTACAAAACATGTTGATCTTGATGGTAAAAGTTTGTCCTGCATCCAAGAATACTTGATAGATTGGTCATGTGTGGCTGGTGTTTAATCCCTCTGATAGAGATGCCGAGTATCACTGTTTCAGGACACTTATACTGTACCTGCTTTACATTGCAGTTTACCAAGATATTTTTAGATGCTTTAGTCTGGCTGTAAATACCCTAGATCAGCGGTCACTAACAGGCGGTCCGGGTCCGGACCCAGAAGCTGTCCCATACGGACCCGGACCGACAGCCAAAACATTAAGTTATTATTTAACACCCATAACCAAAACCGTAATGTTCATAACGGAGTGCCTGCGCTCTCCTGAAATCGTGAAGCTGAAAAGTTTTCAAATACAATATACATATTATATAACATGTTGGATAAATAGATGTATAGTTTATTGTTGATTTCAAGTTCGTTGAAGTTTCTGCATTTTAACATATGTATAAAGTAATGTTATCTGTTTTATAAATAAACAAAAAATGTACGTTTTCAGGGTTGCCAAATCTCAAGCATCTGCGGCATGGCACGCTTTCAGACTCATGCTGGAAATCTTACGGCAAATCTATATTATTTCATTATAAATCCTAAAATTAGCTACATCAAAAGTGTATTTACACGGTTGTGCAGACATCTCACTCCAACCAGCTGAGAGAAGTTCTATGTCACTTGACAATAAATATTGTCAAAATGTTTTTGAATTGTACTGAATTAATTTGATTTGACAGTCAGGTACTGATTACATACAATGTTGATGCAATTAATAGGCTACCTACTGTAAATATTTATACAAACTGTGGTGGAAATCTGGACCTTCTGTGCCTGTGTTTGGTCAACAGAATTGGCAGATTTGTTTTATTGAGAAAGCTTTCAACCTCCTGCAACTGATTGAAATTAAGTCACCGTCTGTTCCTCTCAATGTATGATCTAGGGCAGGAGTATTCAACTAAAATTTAAAGAGGTCCAGTTAGAGAAAAATTCTTGAAGCAAAGGTCCGGAAGATCATAATGTCTAACTATTTACAGTAGTGTTACTGTATACCCAGATGAGTACACATCTGGGTGATTTCCCACCCACTGTCTGTGTTTCTGATACAGGGGACAATGCTACCAGCCTTCCAACACAGACCAAGAAAACTACCTATTTGTGTGTGAGTGACCTGAGATGGACTGGATGTCCCCCTGGCTGGTATCCTACCCTGATTGGAATAGACTTCAGGTTGTCCCATGACCCTGTATTGCAGCTCTCAGTATGACGTGTGTTATTACTGATGCATGTGCACCCCCTGTTAACTCATTCCCTCCAGGATTGCCAGATTGTAGGGAAGGTACAGTAGATAATTATGTCAAATAAAGACAAAAATAGGCTCATGGAAGTTTTACTTCACATAAAATGTTCTGAGGGCAGAATGAAAAATGATTGGTTCAGAGAGATAACCAATTAGGTTGTAGAGGAGGCAATGCGAGGAGATGGGACCAAGACATTTGATCAGTTGGTCCCACCTCCTTTGTAATCTGAAACTGAAAACTGCCATGAGCCAAAAAAAGCCTGGAGTTGTTTGGGCCTATGTCTCTCAAAATGCAATATTACTGTTTTCGTTTTAAAGACACTTGCTCCAATCTTAGATCAGTTTAGTACTGTGTAATTTTTGATTGCAGAAGAACACTGGATGTTAAATTGAGCCTTGCTCTCAACATAATTGCCTGGAATTTATAGCAGAATGTTCTCCACTGCTATTAAGATTCTAAAATAGACCACAGCCTGCATAGTGCTAATAATAAGCTATTGTATGAAGGGATAGAGTCAGGTGACTGGGTCTTGTCATGCTGATTTGTTCCACCTGTTCCTCACAAGAAGTATGACTTCCTGCTCTTTGTTCATTTTGGCCCTTGGCATTGTTGACATTCATTAGGCTAGTCTAACAGGCTTTTGCCTGGGACTCTGTGTCAAATGTCCACCCAGCAGTGTTTAAAAGATGGCTAAGAGATGCTAGTACACTGAACAGCACTGTATGAATAGGCACAAGTCAGTCTGCAGGTGGTTGATGTAGAACTGACTTGCCCCTTGCCAAGGCAGCAAAAAGAAAAGACGTATTCAGCTAAAGTACGGAGGATTTTAGAAAAAAAGAGAGATCTCATTAGAAATCAGTAATAATTGTCAAGAAAAAAGAACAATTTCTGTCATCATAATGTGACAAGAGGAAAAATGTCTCCTTACAAGGCTTTACCTCTGAGGGCTAGAAACCTTGGTTTCATTTTGTAATGTAGGCTCATCTTTTACTTAACTCCATATCTTAGACATGCTTCCTATAGTTTTTAAATATTTCAAGATGTTATTGTGCTAGACACAGAAAAACGAGCAGATGCAGATTAAACCAGAATACTGCAACACCTCTGTCTGGGTGCCAGCAAACCACTCGCTCTGGCCCTACAGCATATTGAAAACGTTGTGGTAGGAGTTTTAGCCATAGGATGAACACATGGTTTGTTAGCAGTCTTGATGCATCCTCACTCGATTCCTGTAGAGGTCAGAATGGACTTAAACTCTCCTCAGTTGTAAAGTGCTGCAAGGGGGCTGACTAATGTGTACTATCCAATTTATAGTCACAGATCGCAGAATGCCGACTTCCTTGTAATTCCTCGAGTAAATAATTGTTGACAGTAAAGCCTTCACCTACTGGAATCCTACCAAGAAAATGTTCTGGCTGCCAATCTGACGGATGCCCCGTGGTCACAGTGTTTACATGCAACAATTAGTGCATCTGTGCACTAATTATCTCTTTTGGGAAGAGGCTATAGAAAAGCAAAATGAAATATATCAGGTTCTTTCAAAATCGTTCAAAACATTTATTTTCCCTGCAAAATTAGTTTAGTTTTGTCAGTAGCGAGTGAACATCCAAATGACGAGCAAGACCAGTATAGATTTGCTTGTAAATTTAAAGAGCATTTCAAATTTTTTAGGTCACTTGCATTAAATATTTCCATGCTGAAGTTTCCATTTAATGTACCATGCCTCCGTTATATACCTGTCTCTTTAACTTTGGAATGGAATATGAACGAGTCTGGACTATCGATAGAGTTCGCATCATTTACATATTCGGAATTAGATGTATATCCAAAGGCAAGACAAAATGCCATGACAGAGGCGAGAGGGAAGTGTTTGCGCTTTGTCCTTGGAGGGCAGGCAGCAGTGTGATTAATGACGTGACAACCGCTTTCCTTCAAACGTCCCTTTTCCCCTTGGAAGGTGCCATGCAGAAATCAGTAATAAGCCGTTCAGTGCTGGCCGAAAATATGAAACAGTTTTACTCCAAAAAAAGCTAATAATGTTAAATGCTATCCTTGTAGCCTCATTAATCTAACATAAAGGTATTTTCTGTAATATGTCTTTAGCCATATTCGTTATATTTTAATATATTCATTAAATGCAACAACAATGAGAGTAATGATCACAGCACATTTTTTTCCTGGACCATATGTTAACATTTGATTATCTGCTTGAGGATAAACCTCCAAGAGCCAAACACTATAATCTTGTCATATAGTTTATAAATATAGTTTATAAATATAAATATAATTTACAGGACCGAAGGCTGCTGATTCTGTATACATTGTAAACACATTATTATGAAGGGACCATAATGAAACGAGCATAATGACTGAAAAGAACACAATATACAGTGGTACCTCTGTTCTCAAACTCATTAGAACTCGAATTTCTTAAAAACCTAACCAACTGTTGTGGTGCGCGGTGCACAGGATGGCGAGAGAGGGAGTCCAGGCAGGTATATGGGCAAAACGAATACTTTAATAATCCACACCGACATCTAACAACGTTTATGCCGCGTCTGCCGGAGAGACGCAGACGCAGACCTAAATACACAGGACTAATCACAAGACAGGCGTGCGGCGGCGCCACACGGGTGGAAACACTAGGCAATCACAGGAGGTAACGAGGAGGGCGTGGCACATGAGAGGAGCGGACGTCTCAGGACATAACACCAACCAGTTCGAAAAAAATTACCTAGAATTCAAACAAAGGATAAAGCTTCAGTCTCAGCCTGCATTCACTATGACAGCACCGTGCATGCATGTTTATACTAACTGAATACATATGTTTAGACAGGAAAAATACATTTAGACAATGATAGACAGTAACAGTAATTATATAATAAAATACATTAAAAAATAAAGATTTCTTATTAATTATTTTAATATTAATAATAAACAATTAATACATTTAATTATAATGATATTGTTGTGCCATGTGGGGATGGAAAGGAGATGAAGGTGCAGACGTCAGGGTATCGGGGAATACAGGGTTTAATTACAGGTAACACAGGCAAAATGCAGACGGACAATACAATGACCGGACTGGAGTAACAAACTGAAACACGGACTAAATACAGAAAACTAAAGACAACAACCCGAAACAGCTGATCACACGGGGTTAAAGAGGGGTCGTGGCACACGGAAGGAGCGGGAGACAGGGGCAGGACACATTGTTTTTTTTTTTGTATTTTTTTTTACACATTGTTTGGATACACTTATTTTTTTACTTTACAAATTTATGTTTTAATAAATGTGCTTAGATGTGTTTTGTACAGTATATGCTCTTGTTTTATCCTGTTCATTTAGTGTTTAAATGCTAAAAAAAACAATTAATTGATTTTCCATTATTTCTTGTGGGGAAAATCCGATCAGAACTCAAACTTTTTAAGATTCGATCCGGAGTTCGGAACAGATTTAGTTCAAGTTCTGAGGTACCACGGTATTACCATAACGATATATCATCACACACGTCTTTCACTTATTCAAGCATAACACACTTTTATTTTACTTTGATGTATATTATGAAATAAAGAAGTAATTGTGCATTGTAGATATCTAGCACACGTCTTAAGATGAATACTGTACATCAGGGCAGCTTAATCTACGAGAGGGTTTGAGGTCTGGATTTTGCAGATCCCTCCAGAAAGACAGGGTAGGTGGGTCATTCTACAGATTTGATGCCATTTAAGAACTTTTTATGTCCCAAAATATGCTACTGATTAAACTGGTAACCTGTAGTGGATGGTGCTTGACATTTTCTCTCTCTATTCTTTAAAAATTTTATTATAATATGTGTTTATTTACTAGAGATATCTAAACTGAGAGGACATGCCGGAATATCATTATAAACTTATAGTAAACATCCATCCATCCATCCATTGTCCAAACCGCTTATCCTACTGGGTCGCGGGGGGTCCGGAGCCTATCCCGGAAGCAA
>JABFEA020000039.1:13244548-13258045 GCA_019775915.2 Cyphomyrus plagiostoma | reverse complement strand
CCAGGCGGAGACCAGAACCCAGGTCCCAGAGGTGTGAGGCAACAGTGCTAACCACTGCACCACCATGCCGCCCCCTATAGTAAGCATAAACACTTGAATTACAAAATGACTGTGATGGGGTTGAATTAAAGTGGCATTTTCAGACAACAATGCAAAATAATAACTTAACCTTTTTTTTAAGATTTTGATGTCAAAATCGGAATGTGTATTTTCATTACTATGTCACATCACAGCAACAATGGTTTAAAATGTTATTGTACTTTTTTATAATCTTTTTCAAACACAAATGGCACAGATATATCTACCTGGGGGATGTCCCTTATATACACAAGAATTTGTAGAACACCGGTTATGCTACAGATTGTTTTTACTGAATCCACGGATGGACTTGCAACATAAAGCAGCCCAGGAATTTGGGAGGGGGGTCCCTTGGTTTATGTTGCCACCAATGAACCAGTTGGTCACCAATAATAATCCAATTATTTCTGACCTGGAATCCCACCGAAATTGACTGACAGGTTGGGTGCCTCTGGTACATAGGCTATATAATGTTAGGGTTGAGAATGATAGACCATCTCTCTCAAGACTGGCTGACCAGGAAAATTCAAAGCAACTGCCATATTGAAATACTTGAGACAATGAATTCCAGTAGTATAGCAATATCATAATTAAAATACAGTCTATTCATAACGTAAATAAAACTTTACACCTTAACTTTGTTGGGTAATTCTGTTGCCAGACCATTACACACAGGATATCACTCTACTAAGCAATTTAAATAATTCAATAGTTGAATTAATTATGTCTGTAAATAAGCTTGGGGCCTCAGCTCTGAGGTTGTTAGAAGCTGGAGGTCAGCTGGATCACCTGGTTTTTGTTTGTGTGGATGGTCACATTTCCAGTGTGGTTAGGTCTACATGTAACATAACTAATTGAAATGTTTTTTAGAACATTTGCAACACATACTACAGTGCTGAAATATGACACGGCAAGGAAAGATACAGTATATAGCAAAAATCATGTTCCGGCATTGCAAACTTGTTTGGCCAATTAATAATGTCGTATTAATACAATTAAAACCAAATTACAGGCCAAACTTAAATGCCCTGTAAAACAATATTTAAATAATCACTCATTTCACACATATCTTTTTACATTTGTTAATTGGACGAGTCAGAGTTCTCTTTAGCCTCACTGTTCATTGTAATCTAGAATCACTGTAGGGTGAAATCTATCTTCACTATTCCATGTAATTTAGACTCACTACTTGGTGTAATTGACATTTACAGTATAAACCCATGAACGCTAGCATGTTCTCGTAAGTCTGTAAAATTCCCCTTATGGACTGTTATCTGACTTTACCTCTATAAAATACTTGTAAATAATATGAACCCTGTAAGGTATTTATGTGATATCTCATGTGCAGGAATACAACATGTATATTGTATGTCAGAATACTGGGTATAATTAGTGTTTTTACTTTGTGAGGTAGTTAGTTGGCACCTGGTAACCTGGTATTTTGTTGTTTTTTTTCGGTCTTGCGATAAACACTGCGGCGTTAATTCCTACATGGCCGACGGCCCCGCGGGGTTTATATCTGTTCCCATCCGTCCTCTGCATTCTACCCATTCTCTGTTGTCATCCCCCCACCATGACATTTGTATCTGTTTGCCATTCTCCCTGGAGGAAGCATTACGTGTTACATATGCATTGCTGGTATTTATTACATATTAAGTAGGACTGCTGACATCATACAAGGTCACTATGGAGATTAACAGTGACAGTTTTATCTAGGCTATACTACTTCACTGGTGAAAGATTTTGTTGAAATCTGAACAATCTCTGTTGGGTTGAAAATAGGAAAATGTAGTTCACACTCTGCATTTTTGGTTTAAGGTTGTTCATTGGGATTTCTGCATTTTTCTCATGATATTTCATTTCCTAAATAACACAGGGCAATGCTGTTGACTCCCCCATACTAAATGCTGTTCATTCTGCCCCATACTCAGATGTCACATACTCCTATATAGTCTCACATACACTCATATATACACAACCTCAACAGAAAGTGAGCCATAATCACACTGAACCTCACAGTCCTAACATATTTATTTCCATTTCAGTCCATACAGAATGAGACTAGCAAGTGAGTGAGTGATCTACAGCTGTGGATTGTAATCAATGATGAATTAGAATGAAACACCTGGAATAATATTAGCTTTTCTCTCTATGACTAACGGAAGAGAGCAGTATACTTTAAGTCACGCATATCCATGAAAAGTATATTCTTGCTGTTGCAGTATCAGCTTTTCACTACCACTAAGCAAGCTATTTGCACTCTATTGGCCAGTTTCCCAGTCAAGGATCAAGCCTAAACCTAGACTAGCTTTGAGTTACAATGGTGAATCTCCATTGAAACGGCAATTTAGTCCAAGACTAGTCTTAATCCTTGTTCGGGAAACCGGCCCTGTGTGTTTTATGATCATGTTTTTTAACTAGACTTTTGTTTTATACCAGGCATTTCCTCATCCTCAATTACATTTTTTTTTGTTTTAAATACCAATAATCCCTTGAATATGGAATGTGATGCAAGAAAATGTTGAAATATTTGTTAGACTCATTGGTGTATCCACTAGTCAGACATTTTCAATTCTGCTGTTTCTAAAATCACCCACATTCAACATAATTTTAATGTTTCTGTTACATTAAATAACTAAAAAAAAACAGCACGAAGACACAAAATATCTCTATACGTTTGTAGAAACCAAAAAGACAACAGCAACTTATAAAGTTAACGTACAATTTCAAATACTGAAATAACACCTCCTTGCCATATGGCTGATTAGACATAATTTAAATGAACAATTCATCTACATATTAAAAATGTGAAAATAAAAAAATGTCAAAATGGGTGTTGACTGTTGATAATATACAATATGACTAAAATCTCATAATATTTATTATGCCTTTACATACAAAAAACTTACACCATATACCATCTTTAATGCTGTTTTCAGTAACGCAATTTAAATGCCAACATGTGTGCTACACCTTTATCCCCTGTCAGATCACAAAAAGAAAAAATACAAAGACTGAACCAGACACTGAACTGGTTTGTGTAGCTTGTTTTCATATGGCTGCTTGGACCTTAACAGCCCCTTTGCTGGATGCAGTTCACAGTTCTTTCAAAAGGGGGCAGAAAGCAGAAAAGCTGCAGTCCATAGCAGGCACAGGGAGGAGTGCTTGGTTAGGCATGCCCCACTCACTTCGTGAACAGCTTCTGGTCCTAGAAATTTCCGAGAGAAATTATACTGTTATACTGGAAGCCACTTCTATGGTTAGGGGACACTGACAAAGCGAAAGCTAATTCATTCTTTCATGCTTGACCCTACTTGATACTCTACATGTAGTGAGGGAGGCAAAGGCCCATTTCACACAATGAGTAATCCCATCCCTCCCCTTCAAAAAAAATGTCACGGGAAAAAAAACAGTTAATTTTGTACAATTGTTAGTTTCACAGTACAGGACCCTGTACTGGATAAGGAGTCATGGAAGATAGGTAGGTTGATGAATGGATGAATGTTAATTTCAGAGACCTGACTTGTGTACAATTTCAATATAACATGCAAATGATTTCCAATACAGCTGTAAACATTAACATCATAACTCATGGGAGATTTTTAAAAGATAAAAAATGCACAAGGAAGTTATGGAAAGGGTTGAATAAATCTGTTTGTATAGGCTGTTACTTAGGAGTAATAATAGTATGGTTTGTGGCAGTTTTACTTACCTCAAAATGTTCTGAGAGCAGAATAAAAACTGATTGGTTCTGAGAGATAACCAATCAAATTATAGAGGTGGTGGGTCCAAGCAACTATGGAGGAGGGACCTAGACATGTGATTGTTGGTCCCACCTCCTCTAGTTGCTTGGACCCATCTCCTCTACAATCTGACTGGTTGTCTCTCAGAACCAATAGCTTTTCCTTCTGCCCTCAGAACATTTTTGTGTAATTAAAACTCCCATAAGCAATAATATGGAGTAATACTTACCATGCAGTATCATGCTAGCATTAGTGTCTCCCATCACATTTGTGGCCACACAGGTGTAGTTGCCGTAATGCTCCTCAGAAACGTTGAAGAAGACTAGCCTGGATTTTTTACCCGTGTTTTCTATCTTTGCTCCATTCAATCCACTGAGGATCCTGAAAAAAAGTCACACACGTGAGCGTGTAAAAACATATTATGTCTAAAAGGACTTTAGGTAAATTGTAAATTCTCAGTGTTCACTGTTTCCAATAGCTCAGTATATATTAACTATCCCCGGCAGTATAGATCATAAGATACAGGTACACCCCGTACAGGATGCCAGTCCATCACAGGACAACTACATCCAAAGACTCAGATGGAAATTTCCTTCATGTCTATGGATTACAGAGGAAAACCAGAGTACTGAGAGAAAACATGAGGAGAACACACACACACACACACACACACACACACAGACACACACAGAGACACAGAGAGACACACAGAAACAGCATTTCCCATTGAACCATCATGAAAACTAATTTAAATATGAATAAAGGACCTAATACAAATTCACTATACCTAGACATATGCTTCACATGCATATTTACAGAGCTCTCCTTCCTCTTGGCATCATTTAAATGAGAGCTTTCCCTCATCATTTATTACATATACGCATGTCGCATGTTAGTTCATCTTAAACCCATATCTTAAGCATTATCCATTATGCTCTGATCATAATAGATGAAGTTTTTACCTTGTCAATATAGGTTCAGATCAGACTAACCAAAGGCCCTCATCCCTGTCCCCTTTGGCCCATACTTGCCTGCGACCTTCTCGGTACCACTGGAACTCCGCCCCCGGGATTGCCGAGGCTTCACACTGCAGGGCGCCCTGCTGCCCCCTGGCGGCTCCAGTTGCCCTGGCGCTAAGGATGGATGGTGGGTCTGCAGACCACATTACATTCAGTTAAACCAATCATAATGAAGGGTGGGGCCTATAAAAAAGGTCAAGCTCTTCAGACAGATCAAAACTCGATTACACCAATCAGTTGTGAACATTCAAAGATAATACATTGATCTTTGGGGTGATTTAGTTGTTTTCTGGTTGCATATTTTTATCATCTATATGACATCGTTCATAAGTAAAAATGTAATCATAGACACTTGTTACGAATTATCATTTCTCATAGTATATCAATATTTTGTTCCAGTTTAAAACAGAACACTCATAAAACAATACTTTAGGGATTTCCATCTCTGTCATCGTGGCCAGTTCAAAACACATCTCTCAATGGTCTGATTCATAATAGATACATAGGAAGCAAATACTAATGTGATAGGATATAATTCACCCCTATTGCAATGCAGTGCATTTTTTTATGGGTTGATTCAGCAAAATGCAATTCAATGCGATATTATGCAAAAGAATGATATGCAATTCAATATGGTACCGAGAAAGAAACAGTATCCTGAGTTCATCCCAAATATTATCCAATGCACACTATTTTAATCAGGGTAATTGCATCATGAACTTTTATGCTGCAGCATGCAGCAAATCCTGTTATTTTAAACATCCAAGGTGGCAGCATACTCATAGTCCATGGCCTGGTACTGAACGCTAGCTGCCAAATAAGACTGCTAAGGGTCCAGTTAGAGATGATTCCCTACACTTCCTGCAGCAGTGATCCAGCATACTCATTACGAACCATGATGCATGATTAACGTTATTAACGTCAGTCTTGAGCTTACAGTTGACTGTGATGTGCACTGTTCTCATGTCAGGAGTTGAAATGTCATTGCTGGAGGTGCACTCATAAATTCCAGATTGTTCTTTGGTGATCGCTGTGATCTCGATGTATTCGCCTTCAGACAGGAATTTGTTTCCTCGAATAAAAAGACAATATTAATTTTTCATGGGTATATTACAATTCATGCTAGAGGCAAAAACACTGATGAACAAATGAACTCTGACACTCTAAAAGTATGTTTTTAACCCATAACCTTTTTCTTCATAGAAGCAGAAATGATAATGGCAAATATACAAAGTAAATAAGTTAGCTGCTCATGAAACAGGATATCCAAGTTCATATACACAATTCTAATTGCTACACATCCCACCTTAGGCATATTGATTTCAGAGTAGTGGATAAGGACCAATGGGGGTGGTAGCCAGAGTAGAATAGAGCTGCTTTTAAAATACCATTGAAATACTACATAACATGGTATAATAGTATGGTGGTATTAAACATTACATAATGTTGGCGGGGGGGGTGTCGACTGGTTGGGGCTTGAAAACTGTCTGGGAGAGGTGAGATGTCTGATTTGCACGCTCATTCATACAATTTAACAATGATTTCAGAGCAGTACATTTCATTGGCTACTTTTTATAAGGGCACTGGACTGCAGTGAATCATGGGAAATGGCTCATTGAAGCATCAGCAGGTGAGGCTGATGTCACTGTTCAGTCACTGGCTAATTGAATGTTTTTATCTGTCCTTTAATTCATGAGTAATTTATCTCCTTTTATATTATGGCTTTTAGGTCTTAGCTTTAAGGTACAACTGGGGTAGACTGGAAATGTTAAACAAGTGCCGCAAAACCCAGCTAGTTATTATTCTGCAACTCCATTCTTGCTGAGATTTGTGGAAACAGTAATTGGCGCCAACGAGGGAGAATCCAGATTATGCAGGGCCACAGCCTGGATGGAACGCAGCGGTGCTCGGTCTGTAGGCCAATTTGCATCCTCTCACAGGTGACACAGTGCAAATGAAACAGACTCAGGCGCAACTCGTTCAGTACAGGTGCTGAGACAGACGGTCTACACGGATTTATCTGGAAAGTCCGTCGCACAGTGCTGAATCATTTTTGCAGTGTGCATATTGAAAAAGAACAGGAATGAAAATGGAGCATGTGAGTAACAGTAATTAAGACAATACTGAGAAGAAATATATTCAACAACAGAATGACACAACCAGCTCAGACGATGGGGGGAGCTTTGTGTATGTGTTTTTTTCAATTTTGTTTCTACTCATACTATGATATAATATTTTATATTGAGGAAATGGTACGGTGGTTAGCACTGTTGCCTCATACCTCTGGAACCTGGGTTTCCCCATGTTGTTGTAGGGTTACCCTGGGGTACTCCAGTCCCACCCCCCCCCCCCCTCCTTCCCACAGTCCTAAAACATACTGAGGTTAATTGGCGTTACCAATTTGTGAATGGTGTGTGAGTGTGCCCTGCGATGGGTGGGCTCCCCATGTTGGGTTGCTCCCTGTCTTTTGCCTGTAGCCACCAGGATAGGTTCTGCAACCCTGAATAGGACAAGCAGTTACAAAAAAGGCATAGATGTCTGTCAATGTATGCAACAATTTTGCAAAAACAAATTCCTAGTACAAGCAGTTGCACCAGGCCAATAAACTGAATTTTTCAAATTCCTGTTTGCACCCAGTCAGCGACCAAAACGCAGCATAATGACCTGATCACTCTTCCACCTGCCCAGAGAAAACAAGCGTGCAGCATAACAGAGAGCACTACCCTACTTTCACTAATGTGTCCTTTGACTGCTGGCCTTCCCCCATGGCACAGACAGAGACTCATTCGAGGCTTCAAGAAATGGCGTATTTCCCTAATGAGGGTATTAATTAGCCTGGCATGTCTACATTCAGATCATTGACTGGCTTTGGAGCAAGAACATCTTTAGTGTACAACCAAGAAACACAGCAATTAAAATAATAGTGCATTTTAGATCATTAGGAGGGAAAATTGCCCTTTACCACACCACATTTGTGAGCATAATAATATCATTTTTCTATTCTACATACTATAAAAATATTTTTTCATATACAGTACTGTGCAAAAGTCTTAGGCAGTTAAAAGAAATGTTTAAAGCTATTCATCTGGGTAGTAAGTGCACAATTTAACATTAGAACATATGCAAATTAAAAGTAACACAATGAAAACTAGGAGAAATATCTTCTGTTCTCCAAAAAGTTACTGATATGTTGGATGGCTAAATGAATACCAGTTCAGTTCCCAAACCTCTCCTCAGGGACACCGCAGCCATTCCATGTATTTCTTCAATTCCACCACCAGCTCACTTAATTAATTAGTTTAATTACTTTAAAAAGTCAGTTAAAAACGAGGTATGCTAGTGGTCAAATCAAAATTAAATGGGTATATTACATAGTTGCTGGAAATAATGGGGTGATTTTGGCAGAGGTTTTGAAATCGCTAAGCTGACGCACTTTAACAGGAATAATAGTTTTACACCAACGTAAAGATCATTTAAACATCATCTTCTTTGGCTGCCAGTCTGTTGCACAGTACTGTACAGTATGTCACTATTTTTAACTGGCACAGTGATCAGGACTTTGGCCTTATACATCCAGGGACCCCCCCACATAGTCTACATTTTTGCTACCTGGAGCTGGTAGGGAGCAAAAATGTGGACCGTCTGGCAGAGAGCTTGGAGGGAGCAAAGACATGGACCGACTGTGGCTCCCCATGGACTAGATTGGGTAACTCTGCTCTTGGAATTGCAGTTAAATTCCGATGTAACCATGGGCTTTATCTCAGTACTTCCACAGATCAAACATGTGGTTGGTCTAAAGTGTTCATGATGTGTGATGAAGAATGACAGCATGTGTGCCCTGTGAGGGAATTGCATCCTGTTCTGGGTGTCCTTGCCTTGGAAAACACTCTAGGTTCAGCATGAGCTTGTACTGAGTAATCAGGAATGGATGTTGGATGTACAGTACCTGTCAAAAGTTTGGACACACCTACCCACAGAAAGGTATATTATATAATATATAGGAATAATTACAAAGACATCAAAACTGTGAAGTAACATATACGGATTTATACACTGACCAAAAAACACCAAAAATATTTGCTGGGGGAGCAGCTGTGTGGGTTGGGACTCAGAAGGTTGCTGGGTCAACAGTGTGATCCCACCGTTGTTCCCTTGAGCAAGGTTCCTAACCTCAATTGCTCCAGAGACTGGCTGACCTTGTTGTCTCCTCTATGCCACTTTCATGAGGTGGCCTCCTGGGATGCTTTTCCAGCTGTCCTGAAGGAGCTCCCACATATATGCTATGCATTCAATTGCCACTTTTCATTCACTGTCTGATCATACTACTCTAAAACTATGTCTACTGTGTTTAAGTCAGGTGGCCAGGTCATGTGATATGACACCATCACTCTCCTTTGTGGGTGGCTTGGTGTAAATTTAAATATTAAAATATTCTTTGATTATACAGCATGACTCCTGCAGCTGTACTACAGTGAAACAGTTAAGAAAAGCTACAAAGTGCATATCACTACTGTAAATATCTGCCTAACAATATGCATTGTTCTCTTTCAGCATTGCACTCACTTTTATAAACTCAAAACACATTTAAACACATTTACTGTTTCTCAGGCATAGTAGGTTTGCATTTGACCGTCAGTCGCATCTCATTAGCACTGTTAGTACAGCACACAGCCAAGTGCTTATTCAAACAATAAAAATAAACTGAACTGAACTGACCTGAATATCCTGCAGAGGTTCTCGCTCACCAGCACTCCCTACTCAGATCTACCTAGAGGCAGAGGGCTGAAACGAGACCCTCCTGCTTTGTGGTTGACCTCATCCGGCCAGGGTGCTAGGGGCAGCCAGCTTCACCGCTTTGACATTTCCAGCTCACTTAGCTTCTGGGATAATGTTTCGGGAATATCGCAGTAGAAAATGCACCAAACCTATGCCAAATGCAGAAAAAAGCAGTCTTGGCATGCAAGCATGCTCCTCTTACCTCGCATTAAACGGCGCCTCCATGTGATGCTGGGCTCTGGTCTCCCGGTAGCTAGACATACAAGCCTGACGTTGCTGCCTTCATTCACTGTCATATCTTTGGATATGTTTACAATCCTTGCAGGAACTGCAGGACAAAAAACACAAAGCAAAATAATGCAAAAACTGATATCTCACGCTGTTTTTTTAATTGCATCATTTTTCGCCAAATTCCGTGTCGGCCAAATAACGCGTAACACCCATCTCCCCCTCAGCACACGCAGGGAGGATGGAGACCAGCACACACATCCTCCTTTGATGAGTGTGCTGTCAGCCACCCACTTCCTGGGGGCTCCAAGCTTCCTCGAGCATCATGAACCACTTGGAAGAGAGCTCAGTTCCACCCGCAACCCTGCAGGCGTCCAGATGATAAAAGATACTGATGGAAAGTGATGCAAGTTGGAGGAAGCCAGCAATCGAAGCCTCCAGACAAAGCAAAGGTCAGATTGGACTCTCTTTGGGTCTCCTTGCCATTGGCTAAAGTGACACACTGCAGAAGCCCATGTCATGTGATCCTAAATGAAATCACCTGTGTTTTTTCCAAGTTCCCTTGATTACACATTGATTTCTTTCAACAACAATGCATCACACTAAAGAAATCACGGAAAACAGAAACTTTTTACCACTCCAACTGTCAAGAAGATACCACCAAAAAATATTTAAAAATAGAAATCTATAGTAGGTGATTCTAAAAAGAGCCGAGGGAGACAAAAGGCTCAGGGACTAGAGAATGGAGATGCTGTGAGGCCATAGGGCATGTGCAGGTGAATCATTCTTTGAAAGAATCCAGTGTGGCCAGAATGGTAAGATAAAGGAAAAACAGGAGCTGCATGTTTTTGCCAGATTATTTCATTCTGTCACCAAGGTTACTTTGGTTTTTTGGCAGAATGACTTTGTTCAGCCAAAGGTTGTATGAAGCTGCAGGATTTATGCTGGAAAACTAAGCCAGACGTTTAGAGTTTTGGAGCCTTACGCAAGTGCTAATATCATTCATATGTGTATTGTAGTTAAGTATGTTTTTAGGTGAAGGAATTGTGATATACAAGAAATGAGCCTTTTTTTTGTCACTTCCAGCCTCCATAAAGGCAGAGGGGGGGCTGGCGGACACTGACCTTGTACTATGAGGTGTACCCTAGAGGACTTGGGCTTCCTGTTGGTGAGGATGGAGCAAACATAGGGACCTTCGTCACGCACATCCACATTGCGGATTCGGATGCTGTACTCCGTGATAGGTGTGTTGTTCAGGAGGACGATGCGAGGGTCCAAGGACCACTTCTCTTGGCCAGCAAACAGGATGGTGGTGCGATTGAGCCACGCCACCCTCGACACCTTTGTGTCTGTGATGCATCTGGGGAGGAAGTTGAGGGTGGAGGGGGGGCACAAAGACAATTCCAGTATAATGGGTGCAGTCGCAGTCTTTGGCTGTGTTTTGCAAAACAGATTTATAGTTTTATATTTTGCATACATTTCCTAATGTATATACATTTATTAATTTATGACCAACAACAAATTCATTTTGAGTAATTAACAAATATTTCAAATGTATGAATTTTTCCACATTGAGCAAAAAATAGGACTTTTGTCTTTGTATGTCTTTAACCTATTGTGGCTTCTCGTACTTGCCATTCTGCAACCTACAACTGTAATGTGAAGCTACAAGTCAATTTACTTGCTTCTAAACCAAGTGCACTCAAGGTGAATGGAAGGGCAAGTGGGTGGGTGGAGGGATTGATGGATAAATAGTTCAAGTGCAAAGACAAATATTAAAAATAGTTACTGAAACATAATGCCTATAGGACATTTATGGCGTTAAGCCTGGGGAAGACAGCCATAGTGATACTATCTGTGTGTTCAGTAAACCAGCCTGGCAGTTCTCTTATTTAACACAAACATTCAACTCCAGAAATGCTGCAACTGGGAATGAGACACTATATTCCCACCAAAACCAGTTCACTCTAAATTCTCCCTGTCCAAATCAGGAGGCTTTAATCTTCCATCTAGTTTACACCAAATTCTGCATCAGATACTGTTCAACCAAATGAACCTCCAGGCAGCTCAACAGTAAAGCTCAACTACCAGCGAAATCAATCGAAATTCATAAGCATAATCATCTCATAATTCCCTATAACACAAAACAAATTAATTTTCTTTAAGAATATCTAGGAACAATATATATTTCAAAGCCTTTGTTAAAGTGGACAAACCTAGATAATTAAAATGCAGTTTAAAACCTTCCTATTTGGTGTCTCACTAAAGAGGACAGTCGCTGTACAAGCTCAGGTGGCTCTTAAGTGCAGGAAGCAGGACGTTGGATCTCCAAGTGGCTGCTGCTGTGAGCAGATCCCCACTCAGACAGGAGACACCACTGCCATAGCAATCCAGGCAGCTTACTGGTTATGTACCGCTTTCAAACCAAAGATAACAAAGCTGTTCAGGGCAGCCTGACAAAGAAAAGTGTCATTCATGTGTTTATATAAAGACAGGTTAATCTACAGTTTATGTATCAGACTCATTTTGCAACCAAAAACCATGCACTTGCTTTTATAATAATTATTATTATTATTATTAATTAATAAAAATAATTGGTGGGCCCTGCAACTCGCAGTACCAGTGCAGGCACCCAAACCTGACCTGACCTGACTAAATAATTTTACAAATTCCTTATACATTTAGTATTTTGCAATGTATAAGCATTATTAAACCTGGATGCACATAGTGTGTTGAACTATTGACTAATTCACAGATTCCATCCTTGACTGGATTTTTTATTCGCTGATTACTATTGGCAAGTAGGAGGCGTTTGTCAGGAGTATTTAGAGGATCATTCACAGAGACAAGCTGTTCTTTTTCATTTTAAAGCTGCATACCCCTCATTCTTGGATGGCCCTGTTGGTTGCAATGCAGCCTCCCATCACCAGAGGTCAGGGTTTGACTCCCAGCTCTGTGCATGTGTGGAGTTAGGGGTTAGGGTTAGCAATAAGGGTTACGGATTAGAATAGTTCTCCCCGTGCTTATTTGGGTATCTTCAGGGGCTTTGGTTTCTTCCTGCAGTCCAAAAACATATAGTTAGGCAAACTGCTGCCTCTAGATGGCGCACCAAACGAAACACATCCCTCACTCTTAGACACATACAGCAATGAGCATTACTGATTCAGACTTTAAGCAATTTAGTCTTGAAAAGGAAAAAGCTATTCTACATTTCAGATGAGCATTTAGATGACCCAAATTCTTGTTACACTAATAAACTAAAGGCTTCTGAGATTATGTTTCTCAGTTTTACCTAGTTACATAAGCTAGAAGTTAGAAATGCAAATCCGTTTGCCATCATAAAATTGGTTTCTGTTTCATTTCTTTCTATGAAGCGCTGAAATTTTGTAGATCTGGGTTGTTAAAATCTGAGCACTGAACTTAAATGTAAGGATTATTACATTACAAACCTGGGTTGGATGCTTCGTCACCAGCTAACTATAGGCCGATTTCTAAGCTCCCTTTTCTGAGTACGGTGCTGGAAAAATGTGTCTACAATCAGCTACTGGACTTTTTTAATGAATTTAATATTTTAGAGGGGGGCGGCACGGTGGTGCTGTGGTTAGCACTGTTGCCTCACACCTCTGGGACCCGGGTTCGAGTCTCCGCCTGGG
>JABFEA020000039.1:13221918-13240680 GCA_019775915.2 Cyphomyrus plagiostoma | reverse complement strand
CCACTAATCTGTCGACATGCCCACTAATCTGTCGACTCTCCCACTAATCTGTCAATACATCCACTAATCTGTCGACATGTCCACTAATCTGTCGACATACCCACTAATCTGTCGACTCTCCCACTAATCTGTCAATACATCCACTAATCTGTCGACACGTCCACTAATCTGTCTACACATCCACTAATCTGTCGACATGCCCACTAATCTGTCGACTCTCCCACTAATCTGTCAATACATCCACTAATCTGTCGACACGTCCACTAATCTGTCTCCACATCCACTAATCTGTCGACACGTCCACTAATCTGTCTACACATCCACTAATCTGTCGACATGCCCACTAATCTTTCGACATGCCCACTAACCTGTCGACTCTCCCACTAATCTGTCGACAGGCCCAATAATCTGTCGACAGGCCCAATAATCTGTCGACTCTCCCACTAATCTGTCGACATGCACACTAATCTTTCGACACACCCACTAATCTGTCGACATGCACACTAATCTGTCGACACACCCACTAATCTGTCGACACACCTACTAATCTATTGACACACCCACTAATTTGTCGACACACCTACTAATCTGTTGACACATCCACTAATCTGTCGACACACCCACTAATCTGTCGACACGCCCATTTATCTGACAACTCTCCCACTAATCCGTCAACATGGCCACTAATCTGTCGACTCTCCCACTAATCTGTCGGCACGCCCATTAATCTGTCCTGCACAGACTAATACAATGCACTTGCCAGCTGGTTTCTCTTTGCCTCAGACAGGAGGCGCTGGCGATGAAGTTTGCTTCGGGCGCTAGAATTGGTACTGTCCAGTCAGAACATGATATATATTAGATTTCACCTCAATGTCATAAATTTCTTACATATATGAGATAAAATCGTAATCTTATGATGATCTCACAGTGACATCACATCATGATTTCACCTGTCTGACATCACTGTGATATACCTATGACATTATACTGTACCCAGAGATGGATTTACGATTTTGGTGCCCAATAAGCAAAGATAGGTACGGGACCCCCTTACCCCATATACCTCCGGTCGCATAGTATGATATAACCTATGAGATCACTGCGAAGCCATATTCTTGACTGGGTGGGCACATTATGCAAAACTTACCACACAGGTTGTTGGGTTGTTGCTTGGTCAAAATATTCTCTATTTATAAGGAAAAAATTCTCAAAAGTTTCCATTCTATCTAATGTACAACTTCCTGAACAGGATCAAGGTTGGATGACCTCGTAATATAAACTACGGCACCAAATAAATAACTGAATGATAATGTTACACAGCTGACATCGATGTAAGATGAAAATTGTTTATAAACCAATAGATAAAGTATCACTCCCTCTTAACCTATTTTGCGAAACCATACATGGTGTCTGTCTGTCTGTCATGTATTTGTCGTGAAATGAGAAGGATGGGGAAGGATTGTATTGTGTGCACAATTTGCACTAATACATCTAGTTTGTTTCACCATCCAATTATTTAAAGGTGTGCTCAGAAAGGCAGGCTAGGCAACCGTGTCCTCCGGTCGGCCAGTTCAGGCCTGGTTGCCATGGGGCACCTGCACGTGTATATCAGGACCTGAAACACATGCTCGATCTCTCTTCTATAGGGTGCCACCTACTGAGGAGGCACTAATTTAGACAATTGATTTCACGTAATCTGAAACAAAAGTGAATACAGCTACATGACATTATGGCAGCACTACAAGTACTGATGCCCTCTGCAGTTTACCCCCTCCCTGGCAAATTTAATCCAGGAAGGGGGAGCAATTCAAATTTTGGTTAACGCTCCAAAAAGGGTTGGGGTGGCCCTGTAAGTGAAGTAGCGACCAGATGAGCCAAGATTAATAGGACTGTCAAGCAAAAATTTTTTTAATTGTGATGAATCACATACATAAGCATGCTGCAGTGGCATCAAAAAAGAATTTACTGACTGTATATTCAGTATAGAAATTGAGTTCAATTAGCAATCTTTGCATATACTATTCTCCCATTGGATTATCAAAATGAAGGCAGTCAAAGATCAAATAAATAATAATGCATTTTGACTTCAAAGCACCTGTTTAATAATACAGCTTCTGTAGTTGTTGCAGAGGGGCTGTTGCTCTCCTAGTCCCCCATTTGGACTAGGACCAGCCTGGTTTTAAAGATGCAGGACTGGGGCTGTTTTGCAAATTGCTAAGAGCTGTTATATGTGTCTATGAGAGGCGTGCTCGACTCATACGTGGTTTTTGTGAGAGTAGGATCAGCCTGGTGTTAATGATGCAGAATCTTGAGGGTTGCTGAGAGCTGGTACATGCGTGTATGAAAGCCGTGCTTGACTGTGACATATAGTGTACATGAAACAATATGATGTATGACAGCTATAGCCTATACCAGAAGTATTCTTTCAAAGAGATAAGCAAGGTCTTTGGCTGTGTTAAGATGTGTGAGGTGAGCCTGGGCAAGGTCACAGCTGACAAGCTGTAATCCGTTAAACCAAGACCCTAAAGACTGTAGTGCTACTCTGGTGTCTTACCATGGAATTTTTTTTACAATATTCATAGTTCTTGGAATACTGAAAAATCTTCAGTGTCTCTGGGGAAAAGTGAGGTCAGAAATGAGCTATATTTATATTTAATGGCGCTTAAGAATGCCTTAGTGGGTTTAACTAGAGTTTTAAGTCTGTGTCAGAAAGGTCAGACTCATTTTGAACCCACTGAATCCATCACTCATTTTCCAAGTTGTTATTTAACATATAATATTGTTTTCTTATGATGTAGACTAACCAGGAGATCGATTAAGAGTAGCTATTCCTTCCTCGAGTAATTCCGAAGTTTCATGCCTCAGATCTTGTTCCCCTTTCCACCTCTCAGAAAGTTAATATTTATGGAATTTATGTAAATATGTCTGAGAGGGCAAAAGGGAATATCGAATCCAAAAAATTTTGGCTATGTGACTAATGAAGTTATATAAAGTTTAAGCCAGAGAGAATTCATTTTCTCTTTATTTCAGAAATGTATTTATTTCAGAAATGTCTCTCAAAAAGATCTGAACCTCTCAGGGTTACTGGGTCAAATCCCAATCCCAAGGGTGCCCCTGCTTCTGTATATTTAAAAAAGGGGGTTAGTGTGAACCTAAAGTGTCCAACTGCATAAACAGACACATTTTTAAGTTACTTCATGTGAAAGTTTTAGCCAAGACAAGTAAACTTACAATAGGTGTATGTGCTGCCTGGTGAAAAAAATACTCTCTGAATATTTATTGAATGTTATGTTTAAACCTTCATGCAGCAACCATATGACATCTAGGGAATATTCCCTGTGGGTCTGTGGATGTTTACTGTTAGCTGGAATATTACAGGCCATATTTTCAGAAGACGACACCGCGAGAGACTTGGATGATGCCATATAATGATGAGCAGGTCCTGGTCTCAATTCCCTGAACTGAAATTTCATACTGCACACAGATGAAGGTTTCAGTAGCCATGTAGGTGATAGAAAGGAATAACATGCAGCTTGTGCTGAACTCTATTTTCTCCCTCAGTAAAGTGAAAGAATAAAATTTGCTAAATATAATGGTGTGAAACAGTATAACATGGGCAGCATAATAGAAAAGAGCAAGCCATGGTGTCTTTGGTGATTTCTAATTCCATAAGATCCATAAGGGACTCCCTGGACGAGACACTAGTGCATCACTAGGCACAAGACGGGGGAGACCCTGGACAAGATGTTAGTCCATCATAGGGCACTTTAGAGGCTCCATTTTTCCTAAATGAATGTTTTTGGACTCCAAGAGACATACCAACTCCACACATGCAGGTCAGGGGTTGGATTTAAACCCATAATCCTGGAGGTGTGAGGCAACGGTGAAAAGCAGGGCACCACTGTGCCACCTGACCTCCAAGTGTTTCCAACATTATATCTGCTCATTCTCCATCACTATTGCCAGCCTTTTGAAATGCATAAAGTGTCCATTCCGAGGGACTCGGAGAATGAAGAGTCCAGGTACTACAAATGTTTCAGATGATACCCTTATTGACACTGGTTTATATATGACTGTAAGATGCATTTTGTAATATAAGTCACTGTGTTCTTGTTGCATGTATTATATACATATCTGGCTGCTACTGTTTTTGCGTTGCGTTGTGTCCTAGTGTACAAAATACTGCAAATTAATTCAGGAGAATTAAATGAATTTGATATAGACTAGACAGATAAACAGAAGACATAAATACATTTCATGGGCAAACGTGTGCATATGGAAGAAAATACAGAAGGACCACAGAATTACATTTAAATCAAAGTAAACACAAAGAACACCCACACGTCTCTCTCCATAAGTCATCTTCAGAGGCAAATGTGTGCAGACTGCACATTTTTAATCATCCTGTCAAACCACTATAAACACTGCAGCTTTGCAGACATTAAAAATGAACGGTGACAATTTCTACCGGCTTGTAATGTGCACTTAAACGCCTCCTCTGTGTCGAATGTAAGCAAGCTGACACCTCAGCAACTAAGGCAGAGAGGCTGGGATCTGAGCCAGACTCTCATGCACAAGGAAGAAAAGACGCTGTTTTGAACAGGCAGCTTGTGGTGGATTATTATTATTAGAATGTGCTTGTTGATTTTAGTACATGAACCGACTTGGAGCGTCTCCCTAAAGAGCAGCTATTGTCCAGGACTCAGCCCAACTGTGAATGGGTCTGTGAAACTGTACCATGTGTGTTAATGCCTTTTGAAGGGAATTAACGGCCCTCGAGGTAGGATCCCAATGAGCAGAAACGCTGAAATGAGCGAGTTAATCCTGGATGACAGGCTGTAGTACCAAGGTCACATGGTAAAGTGGCAAGTCCAAAGCAGCCCTCTAGCTATGAGGATGACTTGGTGGCAGCGGCCTTTGGGTCTGAGTCATTAGTCTCTGCGTTATCTGGCTCCAAAGTGATATTTCATCCTATGTATCTTGAGGGACTTTTTCCTGCTGACGTGGCCGTGAAGATTTAAGAACCAAGAAGAATGATTGAATGAGTTGTGTTCACCTTTGACCTGCTTCGGATATTACGAAAAAGCACTGAGGGTTGAATTGAAAAGCCGTCGTGACTCTCTGGCGCACAAGCGGCACCGGGGGAATGTATTTTTGTGTCGTTTCAGCAGGCAGACAAGCAAACCGTTGTTCTCGTAAACTTGGCATGATCATGACTCAGAGTGCAGACCGGATTTGAATCCTTGTGAAATGTCTCAAGAACCAAGAATCAACTGTGAAACAAATTTTGATATTCATTAGGTTATTCTCCTTTAAGGGAGCACAGGGCACACAGCCAGGGATGCACTATAGGCTTGTTTAGATGCAGCAATTCCACTGACCACACATCTCAGAAGTGTGGGGGTGTGGCACATGAAGGGTATGTGTACTTTGAGGAAGGGGTGAGGTCTTAGAACAAGCCCCTCTATTCCTCTGAGAGAAATTACTCAGGTATATAAGAGAAGGGAGGGGGTTTCATCCTGTGCATTTAAATTAAAGGTCATAAAGTTGTGTCCATGGAGACAACATGCAAACTCCATACCCAGAACCCTGGAGGTGTGACGCTACACCCTTCTAATGAATAATATTTTCATTAAAAGTGTTACTGTTCTACATATTAGTATCCATCCACCCATCCACATTCTAACTGCTGATCCTGGTCAGAGCCATGGGGTGGCGGCGGGTGTGGAGCCTAGGAGTAGGGCACCAGCCTGGGGTACACAGTGGACAGGATGCCAGTCGGTCATGGGGTGCAAACTTGGGGCACACTGTGTACAAGATGCCAGTCCGTCACAGGGTACAAGCCTGTGGCACACTGTGGAAAGGATGCCACTCTGTCACAGGACACAAGCCTGGGGCACAGCTTGTACAGGATGCCAGTCCATCACTGGGTACAAGCTTGTGGCACGCTATTTACAGGATGCCAGTCAGTCACAGGGAATAAGCCTGGGGCATGCTGTGGACAGGATGCCAGTCAGTCACAGGGTACAAGCCTGGGGCATGCTGTGTACAGGATGCCAGTCAGTCACAGGGCATAAGCCTGGGGCATGCTGTGGACAGGATGCCAGTCAGTCACAGGGCATAAGCCTGGGGCATGCTGTGTACAGGATGCCAGTCTGTCACAGGACTCAAGCTTGGGCACGCTGTGGACAGGATGCCATTCAGTCACAGGGCAGAAGGCTGGTTGCACACTGTGGACAGGATGCCAGTCAGTTACAAGCCACAAACCTGGTTGCACACTGTGGACAGGATGCCAGTCAGTTACAAGGCACAAGCCTGGGGCACGCTGTGGACAGGATGCCAGTCAGTCACAGGGCATAAGCCTGGGGCATGGTGTGGACAGGATGCCAGTCAGTTACAAGGCACAAGCCTGGGGCACACTGTGGACAGGATGCCAGTCTGTCACAGGGCATAAGCCTGGGGCACACTGTGCACAGAATGCTGGTCACATGGTATTCGTAATATTACCAGAAAAGGCTACCGCTTGCTACTAATAAACGCTAACTGATCGACTATTAGTCTTAATTTAAGTATGTTGTATAAACATTTGTCTGTGGCCAATCTGAAATATGATGTTAAGTGATTTTTAGGCCATAGAAAAATACAAGCATGTCTTTTCTTGCATTTGGCCTATATGCCCTTTCCAGGAGAACCAGCCACCACCAGGAAACATGTGGTCTTTCGGCCAGAAACTGAAAAAAATCCCAAATCCTTTGTCGATCCAGTCCATCAGCTTCCCTGCCATCTCTGATGTGAATTATAATGTGCATCTGTGACCTAATGATCCATGTCAGTTGGAGCCTGACACTGAGCCGGCCACCTCCGCCTCAGGGGAACATTCTGTTTGTTGACAACCCCACCCCCATCCGCCTGTCACTGGAGCTCCACCAGTTCATATGCACCTGGACCGCAAATCCGCTAAAATCCAGGCTTGAAATCAAAGATGTTCATTCTGGCATATCTGCTTATGGCACTGAAAAGACTTATCATTTCACATTTGGCACTTGACGACAGCACTCGATGCAATTTATTTCTAAATTAAATTACTATTGCTGCTGCCTTTGCTGTTGTATTTATCCACCATGATTATGATTAATATGCCATAAGCATTATTAAAATGGAAAACCAATTACCTCATCGTAATTACAAGGGCATGGGGATGTACTGAGTCAGACCACACAATGAGGGCAAACAGCCAGTCCTGCCTCAGTCATTATGGCTCCAGTAGGTCACTGCCCAGTTCCCTGTGTCCAGTCACACCAGCAATCACACCTAGACACCATAAGGGTTTGAGAATGAGGGCGGTGACAGGAACCCCAACACTGAAGCACCCAATGCTTATACATAATTACACAAATCTTGGTTCTTTCTTAATTATTGGTGCATCATAATGCATTGGTCACACTTGCATCGCAATTAAAATGATTTTGACTCGGCAAAGCTTTTAAAAGTTTTCTTTCAACATATTTTTAGCCATGGTGAGAAATGTAATTGTTCTTGTAACATGAGAAGCATCTGAATGTGGCAGGACAGTATGAGGCCTTTGCTGTGGTGACTGCTATATAATTACATGGCATGTGAATATATCGAACAATGCAGCAGGCGGCCAAACACACTGCAGCTGAGAAAGCAAGTCTGTGCCCAACACAGAAATGCATGAAAAAACAAACCAGGATGTTGTTTTTCATTGCAAAAGCTTGATCTCTCTGTACAACACATGTCAGCGTGGTGAAGTACGAATTTGAAAGTATTGTAACTATATAAATAAATAATAGGTATTGATAACTATAGTTTGGCACCAATCCAGGGTGCACCCCTGCCTCATGCCCTTAGTTGTCTGGGATAGACTGCAGACTCATCCCCTGATGGAAGCATCGATGGATGGATGGATGGATGACAGTTTTCCATACAATTCTCCGTCCATTTTTGTAAAATAAAATGGTTCTTTAAATGTCTCAATCTGGTCTGGCTGCATTTGCCTGATTTTTATCATTTTCATCTCTTGCGGAGGCAATAAACTATAGCTATAAAGCCCATTTATCACATCGTTCAACAAAATATTGCAATATACTCATATTGTTGGACGTTAACATTCATGTTTTTGTTTAATCATAAAGTGTGTGAGAAGAAGTGTGTAACAAGATTTAGACCCGTTAAATATTAAAACAAAGCATGTTTTTAATACAAAAGTGGTTTGTACTCCTACAAATCTTGCGATTTGAAAAGAATCACCATGTCTTCTGAAATGCCAGGTGTTTAATCTGCTCTTGGCCTCCTGTCACTTCACTGTGATCGTCGTCACACAACATTAATCCTGGAGACGGCGAGTGGGGGCCACGCAGAAGATTACAACTCAGCAGATTAAGAAAGACCCACAACTGGTCACCACAAGCTTATAAACACACCTAAACATGACTCTTTAGATCTTATTATGCCTACCAATCCCTCAAATAAAGTATTTCTACTGCAAAACCACCATTTCTTTTCCTGAGGATTCGAGGAAAAAATATTTTTGATCCACAATGGAAAACGCCAGTTTTCCATTTAAGTTGACAGACTTGCAGATATGTTTTAAGTACGCAAATATAGTAACCTTTTGTCAAACACATGAAAAATTTCATTGTCTTGTGTTATGTCATCCCTTCATAAAATATATTCTGAAGCCTGATTTGCAAGTTTGTGGTTTCCAGTATTGCTGAGCTGAAGCATTCCGACCCTGGGGGTGTGAGGCAAGTGAAATAGGACTACTGTCTGCGGAGCCCCAGGCTAACTGTATAGCATAAACCAATGGTCTCCGACTGGCAGACTCTGGTCCGCAGTTGGAGTGAAAATGGAATCTACACTATGCACCTCCATTAAGTGCCACAGTGGCCCAGAGTCCATCCCAGGAAGGCCACAGCACGAAGTGGGTCGTGCCCTGAACAACAGGCCTGTCTATTTTCACACACCCAGAACAGCAAACAGTCACTTAAACTTCCCGGCTTTAGGCCGGCAATGACAACTAGCAGACCCTAAGGAACCACGGTGAGGTTTGCAATCACACTCCCAAATCCTCAACCCTGCAGGTGTGAGATAATAACAGCACCCACTCATACCCCATAAGGTCCTACATTTTTTATTATAAAATTAAACGTAGGTCTTTCTAAGGGATGGCAGCAGTTATATGAGGGCTGGAACATAAGGTCATAAAAGAATAATGCCAACCTTGGGATATTCTTACTCATTCAGCTTAAAGTGAGCCTGAAACAGAAAGACGGTCTAATATTATCCCCTTACAAACTATTAGTTTAATGGTAAAATATTTGCATAGTGCCATTGTTCCTGCTTTATGATAGGTAGGTGTGACTGTTTGGTAAATGTGACTGATGAGCGGGGCTATAGAGACCCCGTGTGGAAAATATTATTACTGCATAATTTGTTTCATTTTTCTCCACAATGATTCTGCTGATGTAAATAAAATGGGACTGAAGAATCCCATATGATTAGGTGCTTGATTCAAAGTTGTCAATGATACATAAACACGGTGTACACTGTACGCCAGCGGCCCCCACCTATTTTTTTTCGAGGGCCAAATACCATTGGCTACACAAAGCCAAGGTTCAAAGCATGTGGCTGGCTGGGGGTGTGGGGGGGTTGTGGTGGGGGAATTCCAAATGGATTTAATTTTGTTTTGGCCCAGACGTGGCCCAGAGTCTGCCAGTTGGTGACCATTGGTTTATGCTATAGCAGTTAACCTGGATTTTAGCAGGTAGGACTATTGCCTCAAACAGTCTGGGTTTGGCAATCAATTCCTGCCCCCATTGTGTGTATGGAATATGCTCTCCACTTTGTCATGTTTTTTCTAGATAAACCAGATTCCGCCCAAGGTGCCTCTACATTGCTTTTATCCTGAATGTGCACCCTTTGATGGACTAGCATCCTATCCAGGGTGTCCCCCTGCCTTGCTCCCTTTGCTGGCTGGGATAGCCTCAAGGCTCCCCCATCACCATCACCGGACAAAGTGGCTGGAATATGGATAGATGGTAATAAGGGCAATGTCCTCATCTGAAAGTTGTTTTGGCTTCTGACTACACACCAAACAGAACAGAAAATCTGACTGAAGATGTGTGTACATATCAGAGCACCATGGCTGAATGTAGCCCTGCAGCAATAGCACTCTGCGTAGTAGTACTCTACTCCAGGTGTAGTACTCTATGTAGTAATACTATTTTCGGGCAGTAGTATTTTGCATAGCAGTATTATACTCCAGTGGTAGTATTCTCTATCTATACACACAGCTGTGGAGCTGGTTGAGACAGACCTTTTATTACACCTGGAGAAACATGGAAGCCTCATGAATAATGACACATAACAGAAATAAAATCGAGGCAGAAAGCACAGGTATGTATAATTAACACCCCTCAGCAGGTGAGCCTCTCTCACCCACAGCTTCTGTTATTGCAATGCTTGAACTAACACAAAACAACATCTGTGTGTTTCAAAGCATTGCAACACTTGCTGTGCATTATGAGATTGGTAAAGGACAAGGTAAGCAAATGGACAGATACTATTCTATACATCATAAATATTTTCTGTACATTATAAATCTCCAGCCCATTAATACTGATGAACCCTTTTCTAGCAGGACAAACATACACTACTCAAAAAAATTAAAGGAACACTTTGAAAACACATCAGATCTAAATGGGAAAAAAATCATGCTGGATTTCTATACTGATATGGACTGGGTAATGTGTTAGGAATTAAAGGATGCCACATTGTTTGATGGAAATGAAACTTATCAACCTACAAAGGGCTGAATTCAAAAAGAACTTGAAAATCAAAGTAAAAAAAATGATGTGGTAGGTTGGTCCATTTTGCCAAAATCTCATTGCAGCAACTCAAAATCGTACTCAGTAGTTTGTATGGCCCCCACATGCTTGTAGGCATGCCTGACAATGTCAGGGCATCCTCCTAATGAGATGACGGATGGAGTCCTGGGGGATCTCCTCCCTGATCTAAACCAGGGCATCACTGAACTCCTGGATGGTCAAAGGTGCAACCTGGTGCCGTCGGATGTACTGAAACACAATATCCCAGAGGTGTTTTGTTGGATTTAGGTCAGGCGAGCATGGGGGCCAGTCAATGCTATTAGTTCCTTCATCCTAACAATGTTACATGCAGCATAACGTTCTCCGTGACTTTTTCAAACCCTTTCACATCTGTCACATGTTCTCAGTGTGAACCTGCTCTCTGCCTCCTGCATATCTGTGAAACGCACAGGGTGCCAGGCAGTAAGCATAAGGCCCACTAGAGGACGTCGGGCCTTCAAGTCACCCTCATGAAGTCTGTTTCTGATTGTTTGGCCAGAGACATTCAAACCAGTGGCCTGCTGGAGGTCATTTTGTAGGGCTCTGTCAGTGCTCCTCCTGTTTCTCCTTGCACAAAGGATCAGATACTAGGCCTGGTGATGGGTTAAAGACCTTCTATGGCCCTGTCCAGCTCTCCTAGAGCAACTGCCTGTCTCTTGAAATCACCTCCATACCCCTGAGACTGTGCTGGGAGACACAGCAAACCTTCTAGCAATTGGCATGTATTGGTGCACCATTCTGGAGGAGTTGGACTGTGTTGTGCAACCTCTGTAGGGTCCAGGTATCACCTCATGCTATAAGTAGTGACATGGACTGTAGCAAAATGCAAAACTAGTGAAATAACAGTCAGAAAAAATGAGGAGAGAAAAATGTCAGTGGCCTCCACTTGTTAAACCATTCCTGTTTTGGGGGTCATTTCATTATTGCCCCTCTAGTTTACCTGTTGTTGATTTCATTAAGAGCAAAGCAGCTGAAACTGATTAAGAATCCCCTCTGCTACTTAACTGACCATGTCAATATCCCAGAAGTTTAATTGACTTGATGTTATACTCAGATTAAAAAGTGTTCCTTTAATTTTTTAAGCAGTGTGTATAAAGGAATGGAATGGAAAAGCCTTTAGAATAGCTCTGACAAACTGGTAAGAGATGCCCTGGAGGAGACACCAGAGTTGAGTGTGAATGTAGGGCCCCCAGCTTCTCAGATGTACACATACAGAAATACAGTGCTCACAGAAAGTCTTGGGACACTTGCTTGATTCTGTAAAAATGTTGGAAATGTATTGGTTTCATAACAAAAGCCCACTGACAAGTAATATTTAACACATCTGCACATATCTTTTCTTTCTATTTAGTGTCATAATTTTTTGACTGACTCATTCAGTTCTGTTCTTACCATTTTTCTGTTAATTATAATTGTAGTCATTGCCTCCCAATGGGATACTAAACACTCTGTGTTACTGCAATAATGATTCTAATTAAAAAATACCAAATGAGACTGCTTGCCAATGAACTTTTTAACTCAGAACAGCTCTTATAGATCTATGTTTTAGGTTTCAATTTATTACTACTTGAAAGGAATGTTTTACTTAGAATTACTGGTTGTTTCATGATACACTACCGTTCATAAGTTTGGGGTCACTTAGAAATTTCCTTATTTTGCATGAAACCATACATGAAATGAGTTTGAATAGGTAATTTAGCTAAATACACAGGAAACATTCATTACAAAGTTAGAAATAATCATTTTTTAAGTTAAAATAATAATTGTGTTCTTCCAAACTTTGCTTTCATCAAAAAGTCATTAATTAGCAGCAATTACAGTCTTGTAGACTTTGCCCATAAGTTAGTTGAGGTAATCTTATGAGATTTCACCTCGTGCTTCCGGAAGCATCTCCTACAAGTTGGATTGGCTTGACGGGCACTTTTTACACACCATTTGGTAAAGCCGCTTCCATAACAGCTCAGTAGACTTGAGATCCAATGATTGTGCTGCTTACTCCATAATACACTGAATACCAGCTGATGATTTATTCCCTAAATAGTTCTTGCATAGTTTGGAGCTGTGTTTGGGTCATTATCCTGTTGTAGGACAAAATTGACTCCAATTAAGCACCATCTACAGGGTATGGCATGGAGCTGCAAATTGGAGTAACACCCTTCCTACTACAAGATCCCTTTTGCCTCATACAAATCTCCCACTTTACCAACACCAAAGCAGCCCCAAATCATCACATTGCCTCCACCATGCTTGACGAATGTTAAGCAGTCCTCCAACATCTTTTCATTTGATCAGTCTCAGAAACATTCTTCTTTGTAATCTAAACACCTCAAGCTTCACCATAGCACTTTTTTCCAGTCTTCCTCTGTCCAGTGTCTGTGTTCATTTGCCCATCGCTGTCTTCTCTTTTTATTGGCCATTTTGAGATACAGCTTTTTCTTTGCAATTCTGCCTAGCAGGCAGCATCCCAAAATTGCTTCTTCACTGTTGATGTTCTGACTGGTCTTTTGCAGGTACTATACAATGAAGCTGCCAGTTGAAGACCTATGAGGCGTCTGTTTCTCAAACTACACACTCTAATGTATTTATCCTCTCACTCATTTGTGCTCCAGGGCCTCCCTCTCCTCTTCCTGTTGTGGTTAGAGCCCGTTTGCGCTGCTCTGTGACGGTAGTAGTATACAGTATTGCACAAGATCTTCAGTTTCCTGGCAATTTCAAATGACTGAAAGTTCAGGAGAAAGTTCTTTGTTTCTGATCATTTTGAGCTTATAATCAAACCCACAATTGCTGATGCTCCAGATACTCAGCTAATCCAAAGAAGACCAGTGTTATTGCTTCTTTAACCAGCACAACGATTTTCATCTGTGCTAACATAATTGCAAAACGGTTTTCTAATGATCAATTAACTTTTTTCGAAAGAAAGGAAATTTCTAAGCAATCCCCAAACTTTTGAACAGTCGTGCATATTGTAAATGAATGAAGTGATGATTTTTGCTATAAAAAGACAATAAATTTGCAATATTTTACTGAATTATAAAAGCTGAGCACTGTATTAACACATGAGAATCATGTGTGAGTCAGTGGCAGCGACAGGGTAAAGGCACAGGACTTGGCAAGGTGAGCGACCGCTAGATCCATAATGACGTCCAGCTGGGCCGGGTTATCATTATAGCCTTGATGGGAACTTACTGGGTCAGCTGGGAGGAGGAGAGGAAGCTTTTTTGAGTTGTATAAAGGCTTTGCTTTAGTGACTTTATTTGGGCTTTGGAGGGCTTTTCTTAGATAAAGTGCTGCATTGGAATGTCTTAAATGAGCCTCGTCCACATTCTGCTTCCTTCTCTATGGTAAATTCCTTTTGCTCATTAGAACCCTGCTGTCCTGCCTCTGCCACATAATAGAATATAATATCGTAGCGCCATCTGTCTGCACTTGATGTATAAGGAGGTAAATGTGTATGTAAATTTGATGCTTAATAGTTCTGTTATTATAGTTCTGGGTGACTTTTGTGACTCTTTGGTGGTAGGATGCCCCGCGCCCTGTGTTTGGAGTCCCGCCGACTCTCTGTGAGGAGTTTGCGTGACCTCGCTATGCGCAGTTTCCCTCCCAGTGTGCAGAAGCATGGAGTTTGTATCAGCAAGTTCCACTAGACTAGAAACAGCTAATGGTAACAGCGAAAGACACACATTCTGACCTCAAACAAAGTAAATGTCGATGCACACTCTGACCTTACAAGCCAACGACTCTGTTTTCCCTGGCTACATGTCCACACTGAACATGATGTTTTTGAAAATCTTCACACAAAACATTCAGTGGCATAAAACATTACTCACTTGAGGACAAAAGGCCAAAACGCATTGAAAAAGCTGTGCGTTTACTGAAACCTGTGTATGCGTGGACGACACCTGAAGCTCATAGTCCAAGTTCTTTTACGGAAGGGGTGTCAAGCTGCAGTCCTGGGGGGTCGCAGCCCTGTGTGGTTTAGTTCTTTTCCTGTTCCATCACAAATGATTCAGCTCAGGAGCTATGTGGTAATTAGCACAAGAAGTTGAATAAGATGTGTTAAACGAGGGGAAACCCAAAAATGTGCAGGGCGCCAGCCCCCCAGGACTGGAGTTTGACACCTGTGTTTTAGGGCATTGCCAAATACATGTTCATCAGTGATAAAATAATGGCTGTGCCAGGCGCATGGTCCAGAAGGTTTGTACTAAGTATCCCATTCCCTCTAAGAGCCAGGTGTGCTTGCTCCTTGGCAGACTGCAATAATGGCAGATGTGCCAGGTAGCAGAAAAGAATGCTTCCCTGCAGAGGAAACGGATCTGCTGGTTTGCAAAGTGAAAACGAACGTTGCCTTTAAAATAACAGTGTAATACTGTGCCAGACCAGGTTTTTGTTGGGCGCTGTCTGGTGTCTCAGTATAGCAGTGTGGCAACATCGCACCTAACTACACCTCACTTTAAATTCAATACACCCACAGGCGCTCAGTTGGATGCAAGTACATTTGGTATTTAAACAATGTGGGCGCCAGAAGTGATGCGTGCGTTGGGCAGCCTAAAAACATGCAATTAAGCTACTTTGTGTCTTTATTGAGCCCATTGACCATGATTTTGTGTGTATGAGCCCTGCAATGGACTGTCATCCAGTCTGGGAGGGGGGCGGTCTTCACCATGATAAACAGTTAAAAGGCATATGTATAATTAGTTCTCTTGTGATGTAAGGTTATATGTTTGCCTCATCACTCTCATTATTATTGGGTTACCGGTGATTTTCCGCTGTTAACATTCCTTCCTAATGTTACATATCAGTGCAAATGATAGAGCTGTGTATTTGGCACACTGCAATACAACAGCGTTTTTAAAAAATTTGGAATGCTGTGTAAAATGTCAATAAAAGCAGAATTCAATGGTTTACAGATCATATTAACCTATATTTTATTGAAAATAGAACAAAGACAACATATCAAATGTTGAAACAGAAGTTTTATTGTTTTACGACAAATATATGCTCAATTTGATTTTGCTGCCAACAACGTGTCTCAAAAAAATTATGATGGGCATGTTTACCACTGTGTTGCATCACCTCTTCTTTTAAAAACACTGTTAAATGTTTGGGAACTGAGGAGATCAGTTCCTGAAATGTTGTCCCATTCTTGCCTGATGTAGGATTTCAAGTGCTCAACAGTTCATTTCTTTGTTGTATTTTTCATGATGCAGCAAGTGTTTTCGATGGGTTTGGACTGCAGGCAGGCCATTCTAACACCTGGACTCTTCTATTACGAAGCCATGCTGATGTAATACACGTAGAATGCGATTTAGCATTGTCGTGCTGAAAAATGCATGGCCTTCTCCGAAAAAGACGTCCTCTGGACCACAGCATATGTTGCTCCAAAACCTGTATATATTGTTACAGCATTACTGGTGCCTTCCCAGAAGTGCAAGCTACCCAAGCCATGGACACTAATGCTGATCACAGATACTGGCTTTGAATGGTCCTCTGAAAAGCTGGATGGTCCCTCTCTCCTCTTCAGCCCAGACGATGTGGTATCCATGATTTCATTCCCTCCAGGAAATATGGGACACTGTGGTTCTTCTGTTATTGATGGATTTATTCTATTACAATCTTTTGCCATTTTTAAACAGCATTGACAGATTCTCTTTTCTATATCCAGCGTCGAACTACTAACACAGCGAACAGGCATTCACGTTACGTACATTAAAAACTTAAAATACAGCAAAACATACAACTAAAACATGAATAAACTCAAACATACCTCGCTGGCTGCACACAACCGAGAGAGAATGAGTCCTCTTAGAGAATATATCAGTCTCAGAAAGGGTGAAACTTAAATAAAACTCTTTTCTGCCCTTTGCTGGTGAGTCCCCTCTCTTCCTTTTCCCCTTTGCGTCCGTAAGAGGAGAGGGCAACCCAAATGATTTTGGGTGCAACAAATATTGAAACGGAGTTTGATATTCCGAAAACAAACTGACCTATAATTAAATTATGTAGCCAAAAAGAAAATATAAATAAGACATATTATGTGTGACAGTTATGGAAGTAAATCTGTGTCATCAGAATTAGAATTTTATATGCCACTGAAATTCTAACATTGAATATTTATGTATTGCAAATATGCATCGGTAATTCGATGTTCCGAATTCACATGCAAAATTACGAGGTTAAAAAATACAGAGACAACATTTCAATGTTGCTCCAATTCGATGGTCTGAATTCACGTGAAAAAATACGAGGCTAAAAATACAAAGACAACATTTCAACACTGCTTCAATTTGACGGTCCGAATTCACAGGCAAAAAATACGATGTTAAAAATATGAGTTATACATCCAGAATACCAAGGCTAAGCAATAGAATATGCCTGCAGCTGACGTGACAAGATCATCTGGCTGCGGCTGCAGGGGTGGAGTATAAATGACTGCAGCCAAGTCGGACAACATCTAGTATTCGTAGTCTGCAAGGCCTGACTGCAATGGCCGCACTGCAGGAGGGTGTAGATAGATCTATATAAATTTCACCTGCATGCACACTACTTCTTTTACAATAACTAACTCCTGATCCAAACTGTTATCAGTGGAAAAAATTAACTATTGTGTATAGTGGCCTTGTGTATAGTGTAAAAACATAGCTGCCAGGAAAAAGATCAAATACATGTATTTCAAGGAACCTAAGTTTTTATTGTCATGTATTGAGTACAATGCAATTCTTACTTGAATGCCTTTTTCACAGACTGAACGATTAAACAAATAAAGCAGCGCAACATTACAGTAACTAACAATAAAAATACAGGGAAATTAACTGAAAACCAGTTATAAACACTTTACGTCATATTTGGGAGAAATAGCAGATAACGCCTCGGAACTGCCTGGGATACAAATGTCAGAACAGGTGTTCCGGGCAATTCGGTTTCCCTAGGTTTCCCCTGTCTATCAGGAAATAATGTTTCCTCTAATATCAAAGCAAAGAGGTATGTAAAATCTCTGAAAATCACTCAGGTACATTATTACATGTGAATACAGTAGATCGTCACGCATAATATAGTCTTATAAGAAATACTATAACGTCATCAAGAAATATCTCTATCCAGCGAATTAAATAATTTAATTTATTATCTGTAAAAACAAAAAACATCGAAAAGGCATGTGATGTTTTAAAATATATGGCTTGTTTACCTTAAGAGCTACGTAAAATGACATGAAAACAACAGCGAAACCGTGTACAAATCAGCGCGCGACCGGGGAAACAGAGAAGCTGAATTGCCCGGAACACCTGTTCGCATTGCTGTTGTGCCGTAAGCGGCTGCATATGAAGTCGAATGCAGCCACAGATTCGATTGATTAGCCTTGGTATCCTGGATGTATAACTCGTATTTTTAACATAGTATTTTTTGCATGTGAATTCGGACCATCGAATTGGAGCAACACTGAAATGTTGTCTTTGTATTTTTAACCTCGTATTTTTGCGTATGAATTCGGACCATCGAATTTCCGATGCATATTTGCAATGCATAAATATTCAATGTTAGAATTTCAGGGGCATATAAAATTCAAATTCTGATGACACAGATTTACTTCCATAGACAGTTAGACGATTTCAAAAGATCAATTTCAAATTCTGGTTTGTTAGACCATAGAACAGTTTTCCGTTTTACCTCACTCTAATGTCAAGAATGAGCTCAGGCCCAGAGAAGTTGGCAGCATTTCTCGATCATATTTAGATATGGTTTCTTCTCTGCATGGTTGAGTTTCATGCTGCATTTATGGATGCAGAAACAATCTGTGTTCACAGTAGGGGTGGGCGGATCGATCCTAATATCGATAGTATCGATACCAACGTTGGTATTGATATCGGATCGATAGTAGCCT
>JABFEA020000039.1:13201006-13221818 GCA_019775915.2 Cyphomyrus plagiostoma | reverse complement strand
CCTCCCTGACATGGATTATCTGGTCACCCTAACACACTGTTCTCCTCTACAGAAAAGTACATTTAGGTTCATGTGCATGCTTTTTAAAGTAAAAGTATCAGTATCGGTATCAATATCGGCGATACTGGCCCTGTATTTACTTGGTATCGGATCGATACCAAATTTTGCAGTATCGCCCAGCCCTAGTTCACAGACAATGGATTTCGGAAGTGTTCCTGAGCCCATACAGTGATTTCCAGTGTAAAATAGTGTCTGTTTTTTAATGCAGTGCTTCCTGAGGACCGGAAGATCATGGCTATCCAATATTAATTTTTGGCCTTGTCTCTTGCCTACAGAGATTTCTCCAGATTCTCTGAATATTTTAATTATATTATGCAACATACAAGATGAAATTCACAAATATTGTGTTGAGGTTATTCTTCAGTTGTGGCACTATTTTCCCACAGAGTGGTGAACATCTCCTCATCTTCACTGCACAGAGACTCTGCCTCGTTGGGAGACTCTTTTCATACCCAATCATCTTATTGACCTGTTGCCAATCAATAATTAATTGTGAGATATTCAACCAGGTGTTTTGTTTAAGCATAAGATAATACAATTTCTCAGTTTCAGCATTTGATGTGTCTTTGTTCTATTTTTAATTCAGTGTGGGTTTATATGATTTGCAGACCAATGCATCCCTTTTTAATTTACATTGTATGCAACATCCCAACTTTTTTGGAAACGGTATTGTATATCCATCTTCCATAATCATGCTTTTATCGCAATGATAAAGGAGCCCATTCAACAATGACAGACAGGGCAGACATTCTAAAAATCATGCACCAACAGAGGTGGAAATTTCAGGTGCAAAAAACAAAAATCCAGATCAACCAACCAGTTGAGAATAAATATTTACAGTCATAGAGTACTCAACTGGATGGGTGAAACATTAATTGTCTAGCACTGCATAGCAAGGGTATTTAGCAACAGAAATACAATTAAGGCAGATGTGTTTGGAATGCGAGAGGAGATCCATGCCTACATACAAACTCCAGATACAGTGGGTGGCATGTTGGGGTGGAACCGAACCCGAATACGGTATTCGGAAAATCACAAATAACGTGTTTTTCCGAATACTTCGAACAAATACTTTTTAAAATATTTGTATTCGGTAACAAGAGAAACTTTATATCAAAAAACTGCGTTTCCTTATGAGACCGGTACGTTTAAGTTACTCTGTCTTTCTTAATGAAGAGGGGAAAAAGTATTTGTATTTGAATTTGTATTAGAGTAAAATTCAAAATAGGCGTAAAAATCCATTTTTTTGCGTTACACTATAATGTAAATTAAAAGTGTAAGTATTCTTTAATTATATCTTTTGGAGTTTAATTATATGGATATACTTAAAGAATAGTACTTGCACTATAATGTAAATACAATTAACGAATTGTCATGTAGGCAACCCGGAAGCGGACGACAAAAGCTGAGTATATGCTAAAAGGGTTTATTGCAAGGATCACACACATCAAACAACGTCAATGACCGGACTCGGGAAGCAAACGGAAAAGCGGACTAAATACAAAGGACTAATGACAACGATCAGGAACAGCCGGTAAACACAGGGAATCCGCACAGGGTTAACGAGGGGGCGTGGCACACGGGAGGAGCGGACAATCGGGGCGTGACACGAATAACGAATACAAATACAAATATTTTTTCCCCCTTAACAAATACAGATACAAATACCGGCTGCTTTGCACACCCCTAGTGGCATGAAATCTACAGAAGATACATGGAGCCGCCTTTCGCTCCAGAGAGATAGAACGAGCGATGACTGACACCAAACAGCGTAAATAGCTATTTTGTTGCTGTGTTATATTCCACCTCCCGGTAAATCCCGACCTTTGTGTGACTGGCTGGCCATATAGGTAATTAGACTCTTAGTACAGAACCTGCCATCTTTTCACTATAACATCTGGGCTCATTGAGAGCTCCCAGGAAACAGAGTTGTTTTCTCATCTGCTAAACAGTCTGTTTACCTTACCATGGTGATGAGTCAGTAGGCTGATGCTTCCACCACACCAGTAAGCAGGCATGCGTGGGAGACCAAATTGATTTTGAAATTCGCTATGGATGGGAAGTGTGAAGCTATGTTATGAAGTTGCAAATTCTTTGCAGAAATGATAACAATACAAAACAGATCATGTTTCTTGACATAAACCGGTTGTTTGAGTTTTTCAAACAAGATCAAATCGAGTACAGTTAAGGCCACATTTCAAGAAACTCTTTAACAAAAGTGATAGAAATTCTGGCTACAAATAAACTACATAGTGATGGTGAGCCTGGAGCTTTACCCAGGATGCATTAGGCACATTGCAGGGGACACTCTGGATTCCAACACTCTGCATCATTACAACCCGAACCTGCATACCATGATTGCAGCTGTGATTGAGGCAGGAGTCCTATGACCCTGCATTAGACAAGTGGGTATTGAAAATGGATGGAGGTTTATATTATTTTAAAATTAGTATATGATACAGTAACTATTGCTAAAATGTATAGTATAAATCAGTGTTTTCCAGTCAGGTCCTCGGGGACCCACGGATGGTCCACATTTTTGCTCCCTCCCAGATCACAGCCAGGCAGTCAATATTTTTGCTCCCTCCTAGCTTCTAGTAGGGAGCAAATACATAGACTGTCTGCCAGTCCCTGAGGACTCCATCGGGAAACACTGGTATAAAGTAAATAAAACATGAAAGAAGTTCAGGCCTTTTTGTGAATAGAATATAGAAACGTAAGCACTCACTATGAAGATGATGCACGACAAGTAAATCATTTACATTTAATAGTTGTATATTAGTCCAAAATAACAATGATAATTGAAACATGGAGTAGATAATGCTGATTAGGGCTCCAGACTAACCTTTTCCTCTAGTAGCAGTGGTGCTCCTTACTGAAAATTTTAGGAGCAACAGCACAAAGTTTACGTGCACCACTTAAATTGACATGCAACACATTCATATTTTTCCCATTGTGAGTTTCTAAAAAATGCTTAAGTAATAAACATACAATTTAAAAAAATAACAATGTAATTATTTATTTTAAAGGAAAAAGATTACAGAGTGAACGGTGCTTTAATTTAAAAAATCATTAAGTTTGATGGTGCTTTTTTAATCATAAGCACCAAAGTTGGTTTCATTCCAACCAAACGGCAAAGCGAGAGCGAGACTATAGACCGGACACAGGTAGATACGCATAACTGTCTCCCAGCCACGTTATTATGATGACAGCCTAGCATTAGCCTTCCACTCTAGTCAGTCTCTGTCTCCCTCACATGCACATACCCATAGGGTTGGGTATCACTCCAAATCTGGTTCCAATTCTGCTCATCGAATCCAGTTCTTATTGCTTCTTGACTCCAAATATAATATGACGGTCCAGTGTGAACTTGCACTTATTGCCAGTTACATTAGAAACTCGGCTGGTTCCATTATGACTCTAAGTCAAGAATATATACATTCCCATACATGCAGTGTATATGTACACATATTGATATGTGAATGTACCCCCACACCTGTATGTCATGTCTTGCCCATCTGACCTTCCTATTTCCACCCTAGCATGGGCCTAATGAGCAACGCCTGCTACTCGTCTGACCTCCTGTTCCTAGACCTCATGACTCACTCCCAGCCACTTCTTGTTTGGTCCTTTGTGAATCATGTATTTAAGTACTTCCCAGTCTTGTATTGAACAAAGCCTGCTGTTTCTGGTTTCCTCAACACAATGGCAGATGTCAGATAGAAGCCCTCTCCCCAGTGTCAGAGGTTAAAGAGGTGATGGCAATAAGGGAGACCCTCGGATCTCCAGGATCAGGTAAAAGTGTGGTCTTCTCACCTAGCCACAGCACCAACCACTGGCTCCCCAAAACTCGCCAAAGCCTCCTGCCGTACTCAGCCACAAGTAGGATAAAGAGGAGGGAATTAGTGGTGTCTGTGGACGCTGCAGACCAGGTGAGACCATCCCTGCTCTTTTCAAGCCCATGTTCCTGACTCCCAGTCCAGAAGGCCACTTTGCCCTGCATGCCTCCTGTTATCCTAGCTGCACCCTGTTTGCCCCCAGGTGTTCAGGATGTGCCCTGTTTTTTTCCCCATCAGATCCAGCCTTGCTGTCCCCTGGTGTCCAGCAGTCATCTTCTGATGTCATCTCCTTAATGACCATCGCCAAAGAAGACTTGGAGTGAGACTCTCTGGGGCTGGCCCTGAGTCCCACTCTGTGGGTCCCTAGCTCTGCTGGAGACATGGGCCACTCCAGGTCCTGGGGTAGTTACTGGTATTGGCTTGGGTCCATAGGAGGGGCTGGCTGAATCTCCATCTCCTGAACGGCAAAACAGGGGCACACCATATGTTGCGGTCGATCAGACTTCTATCCGCCCAATGTCACCTGCTAAGACACCTCTTCTGTTGCAGCCAGGAGGGGAACCTCAACACCCTTCTGGTCCTGTTCTGGTTCCAGTTCCTGGTGCCCTCCTATTCTTGTCCTGTGGTGCCCTCCAGCTTCTGGTCTGTAGATCTCATGTGTAGGCTCTTGTGTAGGCTCCCTTCTGTTCCTGTTTCTGTTCCAGTCTTGTGGGCCCCTTGGCACCCTCCGGCCTCGATTCTATTCCCTTGGCATCATGTGACCCTGCTGTCCCCTCAGCAGCATTTGGACCTGCTAGCCTTCCGTAGCTGTTCAGTTTTGCGGTACCCATTAGTCAAGCCTCAGTTCCTGTCCCATTGCCTGTCTTACCTTTGTATCCGGGTTTGTTGTCCCCTGTGGTCCTCTCCTGTGTTTTTCTCCTTGTCCCTATGGTTCCTCCACCTGTCTGTCCTGTCATGGAATATATCATGTTGAATGCTATTCCTAGTCCTGCCTAGACCTGTTCTGGGCCCCTAGTTGTGTCCAAGGTCTTGTCCTGTATCCCGGGGTGTTGTCCATCTGGTGATTCATTGGTGTGGTGTGTTCTGTCCCATTCTGTCCAGGTCTCTGTCCCTCTGATCGTTTGTGACATTTTCCAGTGTGTCCTGTTGTACCCTATCTTGTCCAGTGTCCCAGCCCTATGTGTCCGTCTTGGCATTTGGTCTTCTCTCCTGCTGGTCCATCATGTCCTGAGGGCAGACTTTGGAAGGGGGGGGGGGGGGTACTGTCATGCTCTGCCCATGTGACCCTCCTGTTTCCAGCCTATCGTGGCCCTCGTCTGTTACTTGTTATCTGATCTCCCATTCTTAAATCTCATGTGAATCACTCCCTTGTTTGCTCCTTTGCTAGTCATGTATTTAACTTATTTAAGTGCTTCCCAGTCTTGTGTTCCCCAGTCTAGGCATTGATCTCAAACCCTTGTGTCACCCATACCTTTACATGTTCCCGAAGTGATCCCATTTGATTCTTGCCAATGTTTTTCAATTTCAGAAAGCCCTTTATATTTCACCTACATGTCTGCCCCCGAGTCCTTTGTCACTTGACTTGTGACAGTGTGTACCAGACATATGGCTGTATGTTTGCATACAATTTCCCTATATGAGTTCCAGGGTAGGAAGACTTCCCTTTGATCCTGTTTAAATATCAATTAGCCAACAATTGGGAAATCTCACAGTTTATGCAGCCAAAATGGAACATTCAGGCTTGATCGCTCATGTTTTGATGGTAACAATACCAACAAACGCACAGAGTCACTGCCCACACAGTCACTTATATGTCAGCTTATATAATCACTGTCTTCCTGTTCACACCTCAGGAGAAATATGCTACTCCATCAGAACACTTTCTGCCATGTTACATAATCACCCTCTTCCCATTTACACCTCAGAAGAATGTGCTACCAGGATATTTTCCAGCTTTGAAGGTCTGCCTTCTTTATTCCCCACAGTTAAATGCTCTTTCCAAACCTGGCAATTCTGCTGGTCTTTTTAATCGCTGCTCACTTTAGCCTGAATACACAGTGGAGAAAAATCACTGCTCACTTTAGTCTGTAGATGTGGTGGAGAAAAGAGGCTGCTAATGGCCCATGCCAAACACAGGTACAGTTTAGGTCTCACTTATATAAGTCTCAGTCTTAGTCTTTGTGTCAGTATAATCTAATCTGGTTAGTAAGTGTATATTTTCTCAGAATAAAAAAACTGTTTAACATTGGAAGATACGACAATGAAAAATAAGAATTTTTATGGGAAAAATGCTAATGCTAACTATGACAACCTTAACCCCTACCTAGCCCTAACCATAAGTAACCAAACAAAATACAGGAGTTTTTGCATTTTTAGATTTTCATTGCAGTCACAGAGTTTTCCCATATGGGAAAGATTTTGAAAGAGCTAAGCTCACTCACTTATATGGAGACATAAATGTTACATGGAGTTTTATGTCTATGGTACAATCATTGACTACAACTGCCTAAGACTTTTGCACAGTATAGTAAAACATACTTTCCCCCATCAATAAGCTCCCCACAGATACTTTAATAAGATGATAATAACATGAAAACACATTTTAATTATATTACATTAACACTGGGCATTAATGAGTGCACTGCTGCATGGGTCAGGGATTTTCATTTTTTGTGATGCTTCCTAAAATGACACTTTTTTCAAAAACACTTCTGCTGAGAGCAGAGGATCTTGATAAGAAGTGAGAGTGTGGGGAGCTTTTCAAATTTGTCTTCTACACAACAGCTTCCGTGTGTGTATACATACATATGTACACAACAGCTTGGGATCAATGATGTATATAAATTGATGTGTAAATATTTTTACAGTACTGCACCACTGTAAACTCACTGTGACCCATAAAAAACAATCCCTACATGCAGTGTTTCTGACACATGCAGGTGGCATAGTAGCTTAGATATAGTGTCCAGATAATCCATGTCAGTGAGGACAATTTGAGTTACTTCGGCTTTTACAGACTGTACAACTGAAAGGCTGCTATGCTTTGCTAAACAGTTCAGCTCTTCTGCTTTGACTGGTTTGTTTTGTTGATTGAAAGACTCATCCTGTTGTTTCGCATTAACATTAGTGACACGTGCATGATTATAGGCGACTGACCAATCAGCCTGCGATGGGCTGGCCCCCCGTCCAGGGTCGTTCCCTGCCTCGTGCCCGTTGCTTCCAGGATAGGCTCCGGACCCCCCACGACCCAGTAGGATAAGCAGGTTGGAAAATGGATGGATGGATGGACCAATCAGCACACAGCAAGAGCTCAGTGCTTAAATGAAATCCAGGTACTTTTATTTGAAGTGGTAGTTTATAAATCCTCAAATCTAAAGTGTCCTATCAGACATGGATAATCTGGTCATCCTAGTTTAATTGTGCCCCTCCCCACATATACACATACTTTATGTAGGAGTTCGGAGTTCTATTTGGGTGGGTCTTTTCCTGCAGTGAAAAACATCTGCCTAGCTGAGTTAGCATCTCAAATTGGCCATAGTGGTGGACTGGCATCCCATCCAGGTTGTTTTCCTACCTTGTGCCTTACGTACCCTGGATAAGCTTCAGCCTAACCATGACCCTGTACTGGTCAAAAGTTGTACAACATGAATGGATATGCTTCTGAGTGTGTTTACACTGGATCCAAAATTTTTTATTATTTGATTCTTTCCTTAACCCTCCTTTTGATATACAACCCCAAACCAGAAAATGTTGAGACGGTATGGAAAATACAAATAAAAAGTCTAAAAATAAAAAACAATGCAGTGAGTCTGAAAATTAACTATTATTTCACTACAGATAGTAGGAACCCAAGATATCTCATGTTTTGTCTGGTCATCTTTATTTCATTTCTATAGCCATTCCTGCATTTCAGGTCTACAGCACATTCTAGAAAAAAGTTGGGTCAGGGGCAATTTAAGATTGATTTCAAACAGGTGATATCAAGGTGCTTGTAATCATGATTTGGTACAAAAGCAGTATCCACGAAAGGCTGAATCTTTGAGGAACAAATATGGACAGAGGGTCTCCAGTTTGTCAAGAAATGCATGAAAAAGATATTGAAATGTCTAAAAACAATGTTCCTCAAAGAAAGATTGGAAGGGATTTGCATATATATTACTCCCTCTATAGAGCATAATATCATTAAACAATTCAAGGATTTTGGAGAAATTACAGTGTATAAAGGGCAAGGATACAAGCCTAAGCTAAACAGCCATGATCTCCGATCCCTCAGACAGCACTGCAACACGAACCGTCATTCGTCAATAACTGATACAACCACACGGGCAAGGGATTACTTTGACAAACCTTTATCAAGCTCTATAATATGGAGTTACATTCACAAGTGCCACTTAAAACGTTACTGTGCAAAAAAAGAAGCCTATTCTTAACTTTGTCTATAAGCAGCATCAACTACTCTGGGCTCAGAGGCATCTGGGATGGGCCATCACACAGTGTAAATGTGTATTGTGGTCAGATGAATCTGTATTCTACATCTTTTTTAGAAGAAATGGACACTATGCTCCAGACCAAAGGAGAAACTGACCATCCAGACTGTTACCAGCAACAAGTCCAAAAGCCAGGACCTGTCTTGGCCTAGAGTTGTGTCAGTGCCCTTGGCAAAGATAATTCATACTATGATGGCACAATTAATGCAGAAAAGTACACTGAGATTTTAGAGCAACATACACTGCCATCAAGACAACTTTTCCATGGACATCTATGCATTTTTCAAGCAAGACCATGCGAAACCGCATTCTACACACATTAAAAAGGCATGGCTGCAGAAGGAGAGGCTGTGAATACTGAGCTGGCTTGCCTGCAGCCCTGACCTGTCCCAAATAGAGAATGTGTGGAGAATATTGAAATGGAAAATGCAACAATGACGACCTCATATTGTTGCACACCTTAAGATGTGTTTGCAGGAAGAATGGGAGAATATAACACCTGGAATGTTTCATCGCTTGGCATCCGCAGTGCCAAAACGTCTGTGTGTGAAGTGTTGTGAGAAGGAACGGTGACATTGCAAAGTAAGAAATACTTTACTGTCCCAATTTTTTTTGGAATGTTTTGCAGGTCTGAAATGCAGTAATGGATGTATATTAACAAATTATATGAAGCTGACCAGACAAAACCTGAAATATCTTAGGTTCAAACTGTCTGCAATGAAATTAAAGTTAAACTAAATTTCAGGATCATTGTGTTTTTTTTTTTTTAAATAATGAATATTATTTGCTTTCTCCATACCATCCCAACTCTTCCTGATTTAGGGTTGTACATAACTCGAAAAATTAACTTAACATCCCATCTAGGTGTCACATGACTCTTTTCTCCCTCTCTTTAACTGGTCTATGGTTCCATAAAGTTATGGTCTGCTTACGTAATGAGAATTACATCCCAAACACACATCTTAAAATAACCTATTTTACTTTACCCATCAATCAACCATAATACTCATAATACAGCTTAATACTCGATATCACCCTTGTTATAAGTGGCTGCTCTCCCAGATATTGCCTGTTTTATTCTGACAATGGCAGCTTTGTCAAATCCCATGATTAATTAACCAGCTTCCCATAAACACAGTGCATACCTTAAATGCTGCATTTAAGTACAAGCTGCATTTCCCCACTGGGAGATATTTGCTTTACTTCGTGGGCTTGATTCTATGGCTTAATGGTAAGGAGAACCAGCACAGCGAGCATGAATGATCAGGCCAAAGTGAAATACGTCACTGTTTTACTGCTTCTTATTTATTGCCACATACAGGGCCCATACAAAGGTCACATGACGCAGTTGACAGACATTATGTACACTGAAATGTCAGGATCCCCCAACACCTGTAAATAACTAGAAATCTTGGATATCCTTGGTATAAAACTTCCTAATGGAGAATCGAGCCCCAGCCAGTAACTACGTAATCTCTGACAGGCAGCCTCGACCAGGGTAATCAACACTGAGTGCTTTTCCGTTGAGATCAAGAATCAGCCTCTCCAGTTTTAGGTTGCAGTACGTCTTTCATGCCGTCTGTAAGACGGCACTTTTCTGGATAATACAAATAAAGGAACCAAAGCAGAGCTGATCACCCCACTTGACCACACACACCTGCAACGTTCGTCTGGGGCGAATTCAAATTCTGCACCTTAAAATGTCACCAACCTGTCCCTCTGCTCCCGGAGGACGAGGCCCCCAAGGACAGCTTGTTCTGCTTATTTTGAAGCGATCTGCTGATCTGAGGTTCTCTTTGAAGTGTCGTGGCAGAGGGGGGAAGAAAACATGGGAGCAGAATTTCTCAGCTCACGCCGGTGCGTTAATAATTCCGCATCTGTCAAAGTGAGGGCCTACCTTCCCCGACAGATCTTCTCAAGCGTCATTTGCTTATGAGCTCTAATGAAAACATCTCTGGCATCCCGTCATGCAAGATTTATCAAGCTATAATCGACAAGACTATAACCGTAACTGCGTTACAATGACTCAGACTCAAGCAGTGTACCCTCATGATCAAACCTAATGAAAAGTCCTCGCAAATCACATGACTTTTGCTTAACTTGGCTCTGCTGTCAACACTGTGAGCTCACACCACCAGGGTTGTGGGTTTGAGTCCCTAATCATCAGCTGCATGCTTATTTTTACAAACAGAGGTCAAGAAAAAAGCAGTACAAAGTATATAATTATTTCTGCTTTACTAATATTAAAACTACATTAGATATAGATATCGCTAAATACAATTACATGAGATACATTTTTCAATACATCCCTTTTTCTTCCATAACCACTTAGCCAGTGAGCCTGGAGCCCATCCCAGGAAGCAGAAGGAATGAGGCAGGGCTGGGACATCCTGGATGGGATGCTATAGTCTGTCGAATGGTGATAGCAGTTATAATAACCAGGTTTAATAAAGGGTTTTGAAAAACAGACATACACAGTTGCACAGATACATAAAACTGATTAAATATCTGATAAAAAAAAAAATACACTACAGTGGAAAACTATTAATGAAGGATGTGGAACTGATGGAAGAGATGCAGGGTGGCACAATGAAACAAAATTATGAGAAACTTGCTGTCATTTCATAAATAATTCAGATGTTTTTTATGACTAAACAAATGACAACAGATTGCAACAGAGCAGAACAGTAACGAAATGATTTGTTTGCCCTTGCGAGTAAAAGCAAAGGACATGCATTGTGAAGTAGTTAAACAACAGATGTAAATGCCTGCTTCGCTATATATTTAAAATTATTAATCTCTATAAAACTAAAAAGAAATCATGCTGGGTAGTTCTTGTACTTTTTACCAGTCAGAGCAAAACGCAAGACTTGCCTTTCAAATTGTGTGAAAATGCACTGTTTTCTAAAAAATAAATTAAAAAAACACACCTCGGTGCAGGAAAAATAAAAAAAATGGCACTGCAAGCATTCATGCATGGTCTCCTTCTCATGTGCATTTCTGCTGCGGTTTGCACATAGCTTTCAGCATTGTGTAGAATGCAGTCGCCTGTTAATATCCCCTATGTGTTGAATTAGCCAGTCAGTCTATAAATAGTTTCTTAAGAAGATTCCTTCTGCGTTAAAACAAACAGGGCATTGTGAGCATAACTTGTTTTGAAGGCAATTATACAAACTCAATTAACACAAGCCTAAATAAACTACTGAGCAGAAATACAAAATACTCTTAGAGTATCTCATAAATCTAGGTTCTGCACATTGCATTGACAGGCTGGACTGGCCATCTGGCATAGCAGGCATTTTCCTGGTGGATCACTGGGTAAGTAGGCTGGCAAAACTTATCATGAGAGACCCCCCCCCTCCCAAGTTTAAAAATGAATGGGGACTCTGCCCAAGCAACATTTGCCATTCCCGGGCTGATTTTTAATCCCAGTTCAGCCCTGGCAGGCACATGGGTGAACTTTGACCCCCTCCAGTAACCTGCAGCAAAACTGCAATTAATTGACAAGGGCAGCTTTGCACTATGTTGTATGCTAGCACTTTGAACCTTTGCATAAGTGGTTTGTTGGTACCCCATAGATAGATATCACACAGGATAATCAAGTGATTTTGTTTTCCTTTGCTCCCCCACTGTAAAACCTCAAATTCTGCCTATTGTCGGGAGGCTGCATCACTCAATCACAGAGCTTCAAAAGTGTCCTCTGCTACTTTGTTGTAATGTACCTACTGTATCAGTAACTTTAACATAAGACTGTAGCACTGCACGCTCTTCTGTTCTGCAGCAAACCCTCTGGTGTTGTCATGCCAACTGTGACTGCTGTACCTGGCACTTGACTCTAGTTTTCCGTTTCACACAGAAGGGGATGCTTACTATACACTGCTCTTTTACAGGGGGCAGCATCTCCGTGTCCACCTTGTTTATAAGGTCTCTCAGCACTCCATGTCACCATGTAATGAAGTGATCACGGCCATCACTGGAAGGGGGTGGGTGCTTTGTATTTTCCTAGGCCCTGGGGGATGGGGGGCATAAATTTTACAGTGGCTCCAAAGTTCCTTGCGACACACTTGGGACTGATAGATGAGATTAAATAATGTTTTACCTTGATGGTATATAAATTATATATATTATTAAGTTATATAAAGCCAACAAACATCATGTATGTGAATGAAAAACCAAAGATGTTCCGGGAATCTGACCTCTCACGTACTGTCGAGTATAAGAATATTTTGACAGGATCTTAGTACAGCATCAATCTGGCTACTACAAGGATTCATCCATGTTCCATATCACTTACCCAGGACAAGGTAATGTGGAGGGGGGGTCTAGATCTTCTCCCAGGGAAAGTATGGCACAAAGCATTCTGGATGGGATGCCAGTCCATCTCAGGGCACATCCATACACAAATGCCCTAAGATCATTCTAGAAGCAAACAAAATGTTTTTGCACTATATTGAAATTGGAGTAACCAGAGGAATAGCAACAAAACGCTAATAATCATTCCATAAACATAGAGGATCATCCCACATACTGAGCATCATCCCTGCACAAATATATACAAGAATACAAGAATAATCCCCACACACAGATACAGATATTGGTATAAATACACATCTAGGATCATTCCCATACATTAGACACACGTGAACCCTCAACCTAAGCATCGGCACATTAGCCCAAATCCATAGATGTTTAAAAGTCCACCACAAAAGTACTTTGAAGATGGAAAAGAAAATCTCCTGACCCAGAGCAACATTTCAGCAAGGTAATATCATAAAAGAGTCATTGGCAATATCAGGAGAAGAAAAGTGCACCTTCTCCAAATATGAAAGGCAAATTTCCTAAGATGTTTGACATGCCCAGGTAGGGCAAAAGCAATCTCATGTCATCAGCATGCTCTCTCCTTAAACTGTTTCTCTGTGCAATCACGGCATAAAAGATGACAGCTTCTAGCACGGCGATGTTCTTCATTCTCATCAACGTTCATTGTGAGCATTTTCCTTATGAGTAAACTCATTTGCAATTAATTCATGCTATTTTAGTGCTGGACATTTGGATGTTAATGAAGCAGTATGTTAGTAAAAGCAGGACAATATAAGATCTAAGAAGGCTGTCTTAGAAGGCAGAGGGCATCCAGTGACAGAAATCAGGAGTGCATTATCAGGTGGTGTCACTAACCCTGTAACACTGCTAGCAATGCTCATCGCTTCCAAACTCAACCAGCAATATGAAGTTGGTTTTCTGTGCCTTTTTGGCACAAAACTCCAGAAATTCTACATCCTGCCATGAAGGATGAAAGACTTCTCTGTACTCTATGTAGTGTAAGATCTCCTTCACCTACGACCAAATGCTGTCGCTCCATCCTTCAGCAAAAAAAAGGTGTGGGGGTGTGGGAAAGGAGAGAAAATGGACCCAGAATGGATGAGTCTGCTGTTTCAGGCCTAAAGTGGCTCTGCTGTTGGGACACAGTAGCAGGGAGCATCAATGGTGCCTTTGAAAGTGCAGGAAGCCATTATTGTTCAAAACAGCGCATATACAAATTGCTTTTGCTGGAAGAGAATAAGCTTTTAAGCTGCTTCTCAGAAGTTTTCAGGACCAAAGTAAACACATATGCACAACAAAACTTGTCTTTGATACAGATTTTTATAGCAATATGTGTTTTTATATTTCAGGCCTAAAAGCAGTGTGATTTATATAGGGCATATGTTTGGATGAATCAGTAGAAAATAGAAGAAACAAAATATTAAGCGCAGTCATGGAATGTTCTCCACCAGTCGAAATAGGGTTCTGCTTTTTGGTGGGAGGGAACTGTTCTCTTTGAGGAACCACTTTGTGGGAGAATGTGTGTGAGACAGGCTGCATGTGGTGGTGGGGGGGCTGTGAGCTGTGGTTTTGCACACAGAAGTGATGCTGCATTGCTGAGCAGCCCAGTGAGCAAGGTGTTAGAGCAGGTAATATTTAACGTCTGTGGCTTTGCAGTGGGGAGCCAAACTTCCTGCCTCTGACACTGCACACCCCAGGGGCCCCCACACCCCAAACACAGATCTTTCCAGGCAGGGAAGTTTGCAATTATATCATTATGATTACTATGATTACATCTATTATTATGATAATGACTAATGATACATATTATAATTTCCAGAGCAGAAGTATAATCTTCTCACAAGGCCCACATGTCCCTAGGTGAGCTGGTACTGACAGCAATCTTTGTAAAATCACCTCCAAGACGCATAGATAGCGGGCTGGTTAAGCCTTGTCTCCTATTGGCTTTTGGCTGATTGTTCAAAGACGACGTCATTTCCCAAGTGTGAACCAGATATCTGGTCTATGTTATGTTATAGGATGACGAGGAACTAGATTTAACTCTGATTGTATGGATTTGACCTTATAATTTCCCAGCAGCACATTCAGATATGAACACCTCCATCTATACAAACACTGTTTGCACCTTTAAAAAGGCAACCACATCAGAGTATAAACTGATGTCCCTCAGTGTGCTGCAGATTGATGGTGTCATGGTAGGTTCCCCCTTGAAACCAAAAAGCCCACGCCAGCTCTGAACGGGTGAAGACCAGCCCACACCTCCCCCGGTACACATGCCATCAGCCTCTCGCCGCTTTTCACACCGCGGCCTTCATCCAGAGAGGCGAAGCAGTTGGGGGAGGATGCTAGCCGCCAGATCCCACCCACGGGGACCCAGACGACGGCACCAGCACAGAGCGATGAGACAGAGAGCGGCCCAGCTGGCAGGACGGGAACTGGGTCTCCTTGCTGGTGTGGGGATCGAACCCAGATCTCTGCCAAATGATGCACCAGGATGTAATCAGTGGTCCACTAAGAAAGCCTTATGGCCACACCTCTCAGTATAAGCACAAAACAGAGGAGCTGATGGATCTTTATCAAAGGATAAACACATTATTTATGCTTATCCGTTAAAAAAATGTACTATAGCTGCTTCAAATAACTGCCAAATTTACACAAATGGAACAGAATAATCCAGCCGTTCATTTTGAAAAGACTGTTTTTTTAAGTGCAAGAAACAGGGAATCATGGAAGTATTAGCACTGGCAGGATTCCTGTAAAAATGCAACAAGAACTGGAAAATACATTCAAAATATTTAATCTGATTCTGGTGCTTGAAAAAGAGTCTGTCTTTGTGGTTTGTCAGGAATGAAATGCGTGAGGATCCCTCTTGAGTTTTCAGTGCTGAATAATAGCATCCCGAGCCACGAAGATGTATTTTTCAAATCCTAGAATGCGTCATAAAATGTGCTCAAAGTAGCTTAAAGCGTGATTTGTATGCATTATGAAGACTGAGGCTGTTAAAAAGCGCACTACAGGGCTGATTTGAAGCGGAAAGGTTCTGCTAAACAGTCATATGTGGGATTTGGTTGTTGGTTTAATGCAAAGTGTGTGTGTCATTGTGCAATTATGTATAAGTATGAGAGCCTGTAGCTCAATCACAGCGACCCCCCCCCCCAAAAAAAAAAGCACCTGCTCTAAAATCTCAAGAATACCGAGTTCACACCTCAAAGTTTATACATGCTCCTGCTTCTCACTACTGAGGGGGGGCCTCTGGCTGCTTTCATTTCTTCCTGTGACAGGCGGCTTCTTTTTTTTGGGGGTGTCGCGCACACTTTATGCAAACGCACTCTGCTGTGTATGAAACTCACTCCAGGGATGGCACAGGACTTTCAGGCAGGAGCATCAGCTTCTTTCACTCTGACGGAATGTTTTCTACATCAGCTATGCGCTCTGATGTCTCTGCAGTAATCTAAAAGTAGCTCGTGGATTTTTGTGCCCCCCCCCCCCATTGTGTGACTTCTCTCCACCCTGTCATCATGACCCCAAGTGACTACATACGTGTAATGAAGCACCCAAATATGTATAGCATTCTGAAAATGTAAACATTACCTTGTAATACAGCATCTCAGCTCTTAAGTCTAAAAACACTGAGGCCAACACAAGCCCAGGATAAGCAAATGATAGTTCAATTATAAGTTCATATACGATGCATATACTGATGATCCATCTTTAACCAAGTAGACAACATACATTTCAAGCCTTTAACCTGGAATTGATCGGTCCATATAGAGTCTGCCTCATTTCTGTATCTGGTTTAATTAATTTCCTTGACAGTTAGTTGACAGCGGTCTTGGGTTCATCAGCACAGCATAAATAATAATAATAGGAAGAGCAAAGGCATCCATCTATTCATATGGAGCTCAGAGTCCTCCTGACTCATATCTCATGACCTGGAACAAGTTGACTCATTATCTTATAATTACCTCACCTTATCAAGATGTCCTTAAATTTCCCCTCTCCATCTAATCTACTAGCAAAACGACTGCAGCTGCTTTTCCGTGACTGTAACTCCATCGTCACCGTGGAGAAAGGTGGTTCTCTCGCCACGAGGGTCAAAGCAATGAACTTTTGAACAAAGGGTGATGGGATGGTTATTTCTCTTATACCTTAGAGGGAATGTGATCCTGGAGAGCCTTCTGTATGACTGCTGCTCAGAGAAGCACACGTCATGTATTTTTCACTCTGTTTCTGAGGACTGATGTTTAAACCTGGTGAAGATACTTCATAGTAGCGCCAGTGCAGGGCAGCTAGGGAGACTCACATCTCATGCAGCTGCTGCTATGCATTTCAGCATTGCGTGATTAATGCAGTCTAGTTTTTTAATATCCAAAATTACTTGCAGTTTAAAGATATTACCTCTAAAAGTTCTCCTGGACTAATTCAGAACGAGTTTCTCTTTTAAGTGGTACAACAACATGAGCACTTTCAGGTGCCCCAAGGTGAGACTATGTCCTTAACTGCTATGCTCCCTGCTGGCCACAGCAGGAAGGTGCTGTCATCGGTGTCATAAAAAATGCAGTGCGAAGAGAGTTACTCTACCTGACAGGATGACTAGGGCAAACATCCACAGAAACACCAGGAAGCAGACTTGATTGTACATCCTTCAAAACGTTCTCTTCTTTCTTTTGCTTTTGTTGTTTTCTCCCTTTTTTTGGTGCGATGTTGCTCAATCCCGTTAATTAATGCTAACTGTCCCACTCTCCCGGCGCAGCTCAAGGCAGCAGACAGACTCAGCTTTCATTGATTATTCTCCACTTTCGCCACACTGATGCACGAGCGAGCGGCACTCCGGAGCAGGGAGACGGGCCGACCCCTTCACAGCTACGATTGGCTGACGGCTCCTTCTGCCACGGAGCTGCGGGGGGGGGGGGAGGCAGTGCTAGCAGCTAATAGCAGTGAAGTGGCTTCTCAGGGTCTTCCCTGCTGGGCCACTTTAAGGTGCTGAGGATAGAGAGCATGTTTTCAGTTCAGAAAGTTATCTCCCTTCTCCCTTAAGTGAAGTATGTTGGGGATCCGCAGATCTGTAATATGGTCATTTATTTAGATGTTGAATGGCCAGGGCTTACAGGAGAGGTCTGAGGAACTGCACCTGATATCATGAAGAAAATGAACGATGACATATTTATTGTACATTGTCAGCTTTCTTACTTAATACATTGTTGTCATGGGGTTTCCTCTGGGCACCCCCCCCCACCCAGGAATGGTGTGTTTGTACATGGCTGGTGCCCCATCCTGGGCTATTTCATGCCTTGCAGCCATATCCCCTGCTATGGGCCCCAGACCACAACCTCCCAGAACAGAAGGAGCAGGGATGGATGGATGGATGGATGGATGAAAAATAATAAGAAAGTTCTCAATTTTTGAATAATGGGCAAACAAGTGACAGTATGTGTGATATGATCCATGCACACTAGTCTTGAGTTAATGGATTTGTTTATCTTATCTGTATCCCAAAGTCCTGTCTGCATGAGGCTGCATTCACTCCACTCATGGTGCAGGGCTGTGTCCCTTTCTGTCTGAATCTGGGGCTGTCGCCATCCACCTTAAACCTAGGAAAAAAACAATCTGCATTTGACGATGGAAATCATCATCAATTTCCATTCAATTAATTTTGTTTTGCAAGAGACTGTATTAATTACATGTGATCTCATCACAGTTAGTCATTCGGAATCACAACAAATTTAATAAAATTTACACAAATTGTCAAACCACAGAATTTTTTTCACTAATAATCTGGGAGCATCTTCTGTCTATAGTAGGAGTTCCCGGCACCCAGGCTGGCAGAAGAGTTGCCGTTCATCCCATGTATTATAGTGCTGTATTGAGTTGTAAAGTGCAGTAATCCACAAAAAATCCATATCTTCATACACAATTTGACCAACCCCCACCTTGGCAAATTTTGGAACCATTTTACAGGTCCATGTCATTTTATAGCATAAACCGATCCAGAGAACCCGAACTCTATTACACCCCTTGAAGCACCCCCTACTGGCTGTTTTGTGTAATGCCACTCTTAAAGTAGTGACTGAAGAAAACTGACCCTGTACAGTAACTGAAATAACATTAACATTATTAGCAAGGCACAGATAACTTTATGACTGTTATCTAGCTGTCTTGAGATTTGTGCTCATGTTCCCAGCAGGACCCACAGAAGCATTTCCAAGATTAATCAACTTGTGTTTTTTTCCCTGTTTATAATGTGATGTGCTGTAATCTAATCATCCACTCTCCATAACCGCTTATCCAGTGTAGGCTCGTGGTGAGCGAATTACCGGAAGCATCAGGCACATGGCAGGGGACACAGGGGATGGGATGCCAGCACATCACCGTGCTCACAGACACAGGCACGCTGAGCAGTTTAGAGATGTTCTGGAGACAATTTTAGAGAATTTAGATTACTGCATGGGTGTTTTTCAATACCAAGAACGCAAAGTTTGTAGTTGTGATGTTGCCAAGAGAGGTCTTGCTGACTTGCCTCCCAAGAAAGAACTTGGAGTGCAATGAATTATGGGATTGGTCTCGTTTGGAGGGGATGCAACCGATGTATCCTTGATACTTGGAGCGGGGCAACAATGACATCAGGGGATTTCTACTGTCCTCTGTACCTCTGTCCTTTGTATTGGAACTGGTCTTTGGCAATGGAAGATGACGTCAAATAGGTATGTGGGAACACAAGAATGGTCAAGTACGCATATCGGGAAACACCCCATGTCTTTGGACTATTACAGGGGAGGAACATGTAAACTCCACATACAGGGTGAGCCAAGACCCCCCCATCCAGTTAATATTTCTGATTCATGAAGACTCTACCCCCTTTTTTTGACTTCACTGGCCCTCTCCTTATCAGAGCACTTAACTTCTTCACCAGAATGGCACGGACAAGGTCAGAGAACCGCTCAGCCATCTCCTGTCCCGAGGCGGGAGCAGTCTGTCACACAGTCCCTCGGGTGAGACGACAGGGCCTCCCTTTGCTTTACAGAGCAATGCAGTTTTCTGTCGGCACGGCGTTCTGGGTCTTTGATAGACCTTTTGGCAAGAACCGGGGGATCTTCGTTACCCATGGAGGGGCGGGCGACCCGAACAAGTGTACAAATAGCTGCTTCGCTTTCTAAACCAACAACAAATAAATCTGAAACCCCAAAGAGCCAAACTCCTGCTCACAGTGTCCCCATCTGACACAAAGGGAAGCCTCACTTTATATTCCTTACAGCTGATTACAGGTGAGGAGTGGAGCTCGTCCTCCAACAACAACCCTTCCCCCAAACCGCCCCTCGCAGTAACTTTCCCAGACTTACTAAAAGACAGAAATAGTGCTAATTGTGTCTGGCAGCCTGAAGGTGCCTCCTGTACAGCCCCAGGTTTCCAGCAGTGTGTAAAGAAAGCAAAGTCTTTGATGGATCTCCTGTAGGACAATAAACCCGGTGTGGATGCCATGGGCAACACTGCGAAGAGCAACATCAAAATGATTACAATCATTAATTATGCGATGCTATGAACTGAGCTCCCTTGCTGGGAGTCCCCTTGCCTTCCGGGGATAGGTCACCGCACAGCTGTACTGGCTAATCAGCTGCAAGGTGGATGCACTGGGCACAAGGCAGGGTGCACCTTGGGCATGACATCAGTCCATGTGCAGATATTAAAAATGTGGCACAGCGCCAGCATATATACCAGGAGTTCTCAGACGTTTTGATCATCAGATTTTCATTCTGAGGTCCGGAACAATTTTCAGTAACAAAACAGCATTCAGTGAATTAACAATAACCTTCAAAGTAGAGATAATACATAATGTTCACTGACTGCATCGACCATTTCGGGGGGTGGATCTACATTGTATTTCTGTAATTCAAACCACATTAAGCTTTTTATATTAACCATATTGATTCATAAGGTGCATTATTATAAGTGGTCCGCCTTCTGGTTGGGTCTAGATGCACCTAGATGCCAGTCTTTGAGAACGCCTGATATATTCAAAGGAGCTGATATTGGTGAGCATTCTGGGAAATGCCCTGGCTTATGGCCCCATGCTAATGAAGGTGATGCTGCACAGCTTGGAAGTTGCTTCAC